>MU223536.1:3159748-3171392 GCA_018584345.1 Thuja plicata
TTATCCGAGGGACTAATTGTAAAATGATAATGAAACTATTACACATGTGAAAGAAAAAGGACTTATCTTTATTGATTTTGAAAAAATAGTACATCCAGGTCCATGTTTATACTTGTTGATTAAAAACAATCCAAATATGTGAAATTGTATTATATTGTATTCTCTTTAAATTTTACATTATGTATATATATGTGTTTGAGTGGCTTTCACACCTCTTTAAGGTGAAAAGACACAACCCTTATTACAAAATATTTTGAAAAAACAATAAACTAACTAAAAAATAACTACCTAACTTTCGGATTTGGCTTTGGTAAAAAATCCAAAACACATCATGAAAAGCTAAGATTTATGCTAGAGATAGGAAATTTGATTTCCTGAACTGGGTTGGTTTTAGAGTTTTAAAATTCGACCATCTTCAGCCTCTGTCGGCATCATCTTTCTAGCAGGTTGAAATTTCAGCATTTTCTGAAGGCTTCGATTAGTTAATTCTATTTATTTGTGTCATAAAGCTTCCTTAATTTAATTTTTTTAGTATGGAAAAACTTGCTTCTTGATAATGGATTGGGGCTTCTAAATTCTCAAAATTTAGGGTACCACCACAACCTGCTCCAAAGTGGGAACATACTCCAAGCTAAGAGAACCATCCTAAATTAGCTACCTAGTGAAATGCATATGGATCTCAATGTGCTTGGTCCTCTTATGCTCAACTAGGTTGCGGGAAATATGAATGGCACTCTGATTGTCACACAAAAGAAGAGTGGGACTATCAAGAGGAAACCCAAACTTTTTCATCAATTGCTAAAGCCATAAAACCCCCTGAATAGCTAGAATAGTTGCTTGATACTCTACCTTTATAGATGATAATGCAACAGTAGCCTACTTCTTGAAAGACCATCTGATAGGACCATAACTAATATAGAAAACAAAGCCAGAAGTACACTTCCAACCATTTGTATCACCTCCCCAATCAGTTTCTATGGAACCAACAATGTGAGGGGCTCCTGATGTATAGTGAATGTCATATGAAGTAGTTCTCTGAATATACCTAAAAATATGTCTGGTAACTTTCTAATGACTCTCACGAGGATCATGGGATAATCAAGAGATAATGCAACCCACAAAGGAAATGTTAGGATAAGTGTGTGTTAGGTATAGTAAACTACCCACAAGCTGCCTGTATTAGGTGGAGTCCACTAAAGGAGTAGAGCAAGTGATAGACAAAAGAACACCTTACTTAAAAGGTGTGGGAGTAGGCTTGCAATCAAGCATGTTGAATCTCTGAAGCATATCAAGAGAATACTTATGCTGGTGTATGGAAATCCCATCCAAAGATTGAATAACCTGTATTCCCAAAAATTATTGCAAAATTCCAAGATCTATCATCTCAAACTACTCCATCAATGCTCTCTAAACACTCTAAATCATAGAAGATGAGCTACCTGTAATGATGATATCATCAACATACAACACAAGTATCACAAGATAAGCCCCATGTTGCTGAATGAATATTTTAGGATCGGAATGATAGTGGGTGAAGTGTGAGGCTAGCAAGAAAGAGTCCATCTTATCATACCAAGCCCGAGGAGCTTTTTTGAGACCATATAATGACCTCTAAAGTCTAAACACAAGAGAAGATCCCTACACAAAAACCCCTAGCTTGATCCATATAGATCTCCTCATGTAGATCCTCATGCAAGAATGCACTCTTCACATCCATCTGATACACTTTCCAACCCTCTGAAGCTACAAGAGAAAGTACTAGGTGAATATAATTCATCTTGGTGACAGGAGCAAAGGTCTCAGAGTAATCAATACCCTCCACCTATGAAAATCCCTTTGAAACAAGATGTGCCCTATACCAATCAATAGAAGCATCTGCAGCATACTTGTTATGGTACACCCACTTGCACCAAACCAACTTTCTTCCTTTTAGAAGAGAACAAAGATCCCAAGGGTGATTCTTCATCAAAGAAGAGTACTCCTCATCCATAGCCCTATCCCACTTAGGATGTTCTATTGCCTCTAAAAATTTTTGAGGATCATCTAAAATAGAATGACTAAAAAAACTAGTGTCAGATCATTGCGCACGATTATGATGGGTATCTAAAGGATCTCCTTCCAAAGAACCAGCAACACTGGCAGTATCACAAGCCCACTTGGGCACTCACAAAACATATGGTGGATGAGGGGAAGGTAGATCATCATCTAAATCATCCTCAGAGGATATATAATCCTGAAGAGGAGAAGAGGAAGTACTAGGCAATGAGGGAGAATCTGGTGATGGAGGCTCTATCTATGGATAGTTCTCATCAAACTGGACATATCACTGAAACAAGACCTCTCTGGAATTGGGATCAAACAACCTGTATGCCTTCGCATCCTCATAGTAGCCAACAAATATGAGTGGTTGGCTCTTCCTCTCCATGGCTTTCCTCTGAGCATCTAGAATAAATGCCCAAGCCTCACTACCAAGCACTCAAAATGTAGAAACATCAGGCTTGACATGGGACCAAGCCTCCTCAAGAGTAAAATATCATAATGCCTTGTGAGGCATCCGATTCTGAATATAGTTGGCACAGTTCACTACCTCTGCCCAAAAAAAGGTTGCATATCTCGAGACTGTATCATACAATTGGCCATCTCCAACAATTTTATTTTCTTTCTCTCAGCAATTCTATTCTACTGAGGAGTATGGGGAACTGTCAGCTGATGCAATATACCCTACTCACTGCAAAAATCATGAAAATATTGATTCACATATTCCCCCCATTATTAGTGTGTATCTACCTGACAAAAAGACCAGACTGCTTCTCCAAAAATGTCTTAAAGACTCAAAATGAATCAAAGACATCAGACTTGTACTTCAAGAAGTACACCCATGTGCGTTTGGAGAAGTCATTAATAAAGGTGAGCACATAACAAGAACCAGAAAAAGGAGTGGGAAATGACATAAGATCACTATGTATCGACTCCAATGGTTTCTTATCATGTGAGGATCTACTTGTCAAAAAAGGATCTCTATGATGTTTTCCAAGTGCACAACCTTGACAAACACCATCAGTGCAAGAGATTTGAAGAAGCCCAATCACTAACTCCTGTGTACTCATCTATTGGAGATATCTATAGTTGACATGGCCAAAATGCTCATTCAATAGATTTCTTACTATGTTTGTATGAGAAACAAGAGAAACTCATGTATAATCAAAGCTCTCAAAGCCATCAAACCTGTATAAGTGAGACTTTGAATCAACACTCCTAGTAGCAACAACCAAATCAGGATCATGGAGGTCTTGAATAACTACATCATGTGGTGAGAACTCAACTATCTTACTAGAAATAGAATGAAAAATATGATTAACAGATAGGAGATTTGTAGAAATGGTAGGAACCAAAAGAACATCTTATGGAGAGCCACCATCCAATGAAATAGTTCCAGTGCCTGTAACTAAAATTTGTGCTGAGTCACCAACTGCAATCTGTGTAGTAGCACTCTGGACAATTGAGGTAACCAAACTGTGTGTGTGTGTGTGTGTGTGTGTGTGTGTGATATGGTGTGAAGTACCTGAATCAATGATCCATGTAGCAGTGGAAGATAATGCTCATGCAAATAGATCATGACCTTTCCCTGTGGGAATAGGTGAAGGAGGTAGAGAAGCAATAATATGTTGTTGCAAGGATTCCTCTAGAGCCTCAAGATGTTTCCAACACCTAGAAATTGGATGCCATTCCTTGCCACAAAAAATTGCAAGGTTCACCTACGAACTTCTTAGTCTTGGAGGAAGACTCACAAGACTTAGAAGATTTACCCTTACGAGTGGATTTCTTAGAATTTTTTTCTGAGGTGTCTTGGAGGAATTCTCATTTCCAGCTAAATCTATTTTGGGCTTCTACTTATATTGGTGTGTCCCTTTAGAAGTTTGAGCAACCAGAGCTTGGTTCTTAGTTCTAGATAAAGAATCCAACTGTGTGAGCTTGGCCTTCTCTCTAGTCAACCGATCACAGAACACCTCAATAGTGGGAATCTAGAATCTCTAGCCCAATGCATCCATGGTAGAGTGGAAGGTAGAGGAGAAAATTTGAAAGTTTCCCTGAATCTTTGACAGAATTAGGTAGATGCACTTTGTGTCAGTATTAGTCTTTCCACATACCTTTAATAAAGACCTCTACTACTTGAACTTCATCAAGAATTCCTCAATGGATGGAAAATGATCTAGTATAAGAGAGGTAAGCTCTACCTCAATTTGAATTACCCTGAACTCATTCACTATGCCAAATAGGCCGTTAAGCTAGGTCCACATATCTAGAGGGGTATTGCACCCATCAAGATGAAAGTGTAGACTATCTAATACATTTAACGAAATCAACCCCATTTCCTCATCCATATATTTCCTCTACTAGATGACCTTGAAAGGCCTCTGTAAAACTAGTTTTACTATGTCTAAACAAGACCACAACCCTTTTGAGCAGAGAAGTCATGCCATCAGGGATTTGAATGTGTGATAATTATGAGGGGTCAAAAGTTCTAGACAAGAAGAGGTCTCATTTTGATATAATTTCAAGTTTACTAAAGTAAATTATAGAAAACAAGAAATAAAACACCCCCCACAATTCAATAAACTGAACCCTAGAAGCTGGAAAAGATTGCTTACAATGAAAGAGAAAAAAAATTCAAATGAGTATCATGTGTACCTTTGAATTTTTATGATGAAAAAAACCATAGATTTGGATAGCAATCATAGGTAAAAACTCTTGCAAGTCAAATTACAGTTCCCGCGGGGGTTTGAAGTTCTTCCTTTTCAGATTTGCCAATGCAGACGTTGGTTCATACACGGTGGTCAGAGGAATAAGGTGTAGGTCTGGTAAATGACATTGGGAAGGACACTACTGTAAATGGCACCAAGAAGGACACCCAAAAATTCCCTTTCACATGCATGTGCTTGTAAAAAGTGCTAAAAAAAAATTCCTTTTTGCATACAAAAAATAACGTTCTGCAAAGAATACCAGATTTGAAAACTACAACCAAAACCTCTCAAATTTGCTGAAAAATCTCAAATATCTTTTGTCAAACCCTTGATCCTATTTTTTTCAAACATGAACGAGATACAACAGATCTATCTTTAATACCATGTAAGATTTGATGAAAACCAAATCTATTAAGCCCAAAAAACCTGCATGCAAAAACCCGTCACAAGGAAGAAATCTGTAGGAAATAAACAATGGTTTTTCTCTGATAATGTGAAATATTATTGTCATCCAAAAGAATGAATAAAAATATTCAAAGGATCAATCCTTATAGAAGAAGAACGTAAAACCTAATAGGTAAATAGGCATTTAATTATTAGATTTAATTATTAAATGACTAATGCAAGTGCATAAAGTGAAATCTTAAGAGGTATTAAAGTTAATTTAATCAAGTTAATTAAATTAATTCTTTACTCTAACAGAAAACTATAGAATAAAGATTTCATAAATATCTTTTTCTATGACACAATCATTGGTAAGGATACTTTGAATCACATCATCTTCTTCTTGCAGTTTCGGGAAGGATTGTCTATGTAACATCATTAGTTGAGAAACAAAATTTAGCTCTTCTTCCTCATCTCCCAAATCTGGCCAAATAGGAGTACTCAAATCTGGTTGGGGTTGGGAAAGAGGATATAATGCTAGCTTCTTGATTTCTTGGCCATTTGAAATTTTCATGTTACCTAATCTACAACTAATATGGGCATCAATGGTGGCTAACCAAGGTCTTCCAAGGATAACTGGATAACCAACAAAATTTACTTTAGGTGATAATATCATAAAGTCAATAGCATATTCCCAGGAATCCAATGTGACTGCTATATCTTCTATGATGTAATCTGGGGTGATAGTGGAACTATCTGCAAGTTGTAAGACTATTGGAGTGGTTCTCAATCCTTCTATGCTCAACCTATGCATGGTATCCTTAGTCATAACATTTATAGCTACTCCCAAATCTACTAGAGCATTTTTCATAGACTGGTCATTAATTATAAGATCAGTAACTGGGCTTCCAGGGTTAGTGTACTTTGGAATGACTATCTTTCCCAACATATATCTACAAGTTGACCTATAACATGAACTATTTGGGGATCCTTTTTCTTACATCTAGGATTTTTGAGGCATGCTTCTTTAATGAATTTTCCATAAATAGGAACATCTTTGATAGCTTCAAATAGTGGAATTGGGATATGCTATTTTCAACTAGTCAAGGATATCAAATGGTGTTTCTTCCTGGGATATAGGTTTTTCCATGCTAAGCCTTTGTGGAAAGGGAGGATTAACTAAGGTGTGAACATTAGTTTGACTTGGTATATCAGTTGGTTGGACATTATTTGGAAAAGTATCTTCTAGAAGTGGTGCTAATGCTACAGGAATGTCTAGAACTTTTGTTATAATAGGAGGTTCTGGTGCAGGCAAAGTAGTACCACATCTCAAGTGGATTTCAGATATCTCTAATGCATAGGCAGGGTACTATTGAGCATCAGTAGCATACATTTTTTTTTATTGTTGCTTGTTGTTAGGATTGAGTTATGGCTGAGTAGGTAATTGGGTTAGCTTTGGATTAGAACTTGTGTTTGCAGGAGTTGGCATTATTGCAGGTTGAGGCAGTGAAGGTGGTAAGGGTGGATAACTAGGATTTTGATTAGGCCATTGTTAAGGTCCTTGCCATTGGTTATATGGTTTCCAATTCCCTTGTGGTGGTTGCCATTGATTTTGAGGCTGTGGCCACTAGTTTTGTTGTTGGTTAGGCCATTGGTTTTTTTGTTGGTTAGGCTAGCCATTGATCCATGTAGGTTGAGAGTACTGAGAAGGATTTTGATAATTTTGGTTCTATCATTGATTATTATAAGGAATAGAAAACTACAAGGGATCTTGAGGCATACCTTTTCTTGAAGCCCATGGCCGTCATTGAGCAATAAAGAACACTTTCTTGTCATCTCCTTCTATTTTCATGTACTCAATAGGAAGATGTTGGTTCTCCAAATTTTCCACCAGCTTGCACCCACAATATTTGTTTTGCTTGCACCAGTGAGGGAAGTACTCAACTAGATATGCTTCGTCATCTACATGCTTCTTTTTGGAAATCATTGTATCCAAGTGTGTTTCCACATCATTGACGATATTTGTAATGCCCCGCCAGGGAACCCAGGAGAACTTAACCTAAACATAACACTAAGTTCATGGAATAATTTTTTTTTATGTTTAGATACAATATAAATAGCAATGCAGAAGCAACACAATGAAGAATAAGACATACATGAAATACAACTCAACAAGAATTACAACTCTCAAGGGTTCCTTGATGTAGAATTACTTAAACAAACTAATCTACGATTACAATAATAAAGAACTGACATAAAGGTTACATAATTTGAAACCAATTACATACATCTCAATAATAAAGATTACATATACATATGATACCATAAGGTATACTACCTAATCAACATCCACTGCACAAGCTGTAGTGTATGTAATAATACATAATAAAAAATACAATATATCCTCCAAAGGATATCCACCAAAATACACATAAGGTAAAAATATACAACTCATGAAACTACACAAGTTTTCAGAAGATGAAAAAAATAGAAGAAGAAGAACTGCATCAAGGATCATCAAAGCATGAAGATGAATGTCGGATCTCAATGGTAATAATAACCACTACCACCCAACCACATGGAACCAAAGGTCTACTCGCACCATGCTGAGGAGATAATAACAAGCCCACACACACGGGATATACAACAAGAATACAAACAAGGTAAACATGACCTCATACACCATGCATAGGAAGAACCTAGAAGCACTCTAGTCCAAAATAAGGAACACTAAACAACACCAGAGGTACTGACACACGTAGGATAACCTAAGCTATATATAGGAAGGTGTCATCATGTACATCACATCCTTGAGTTTTGTCCTAGTAATCCCTTAATGGATTCTGGCACCCAAGTGACTATACACGGCATCAGTGACCTTTCATACAGACAAGATCACTAATGATGCCCGAACCTGCACCTCAAAAGGGGGCAAGCATCAACTCATCCTCCATCTTAGCCTATATTAGTGCTCAAGCATGGGTGAGGCATTAATCTTATTAGTTTAATACTAGGTCAGCCTAATTAGATTAATTATGTTATCACTTGTTACCACTACTTACAATAAACAAATCCTAGCAACCACTTGTGGGCTCCGGTACTTATTGCAAGCCACCTCCTACTATACAACCAGGTAACCTACCCTAGGTTCACAAAAGAACATCACAAAGGTATATCACAAACCTCATCTCTGATTCCTGCTCATATAGGGATACACCCCTAGATAATCATAAAGAATATCAAAACAAGATCAAAACTCTAACATCTGGTTCTTTCCCACACAAGAATGATTGGTTCTCATTTCCACATACAGATAACATCACATGATCACATAGGACTAGTTGAAACAACTCAGGTTGGGTAAAAAGATCAAGACCCAAAATCGATAACAACATGAACATGCACTAAAGCACATCAAACATCACATAACTGAAACCCCCAAAACCTCTAGATTTACCTCCTGATAGCCAACTAACCCCAACAGACAATCGACACACAACAGTTTCATATAGAAGAGAAGCACATAATCCTTTTAACATTCATTTAGAAAAACACATCCTGACATGATAAAAATGATTACAGAAAGACAACAATAATCAATGATAAACTCATTTATAGATAACACTATTCAAATTAGTTTATCTGATAAATTGCTAACACAATATAATTCAATTTTCAAAAGAAAATGTACATAAGCCTTTATAGATTAATTTATAACACTCACATCATATAAATTAATTCGATAAATAATTACTGAAAATTAACTATAATTACAAGTAAATGTTTTTAGAAATAAATCACAAGGAATACCGTGATGTTCCAAAATCACCATAACAGTCACAGTTTGACTAGAACAATCCAATTGCCTTAAATACTTCACGCAAACCAAAGATCGTATATAATCATGGACATAAGTAGTTGAGGATGGTCCTCCAATAGTAACAGTATCCAATTTAAGTAGACAAGGTTGTCACTATAGATAACTGGGGTTACACAACCAAACTGAATCAAATATACTCATTTCTCAACTCTAACAAAGAATACCCCTATCCGACGACATTAATAGCAAGACAACTACATCCCCACAATTGCTAACTAACAATTCTATTAATAACAAATGATCTAAATTAAACATTGTTATACTCTTTAATTAATAATTTCTATTAATTAAAATAATAATATTCATACATTATTCATTATTATATATTAATATTATCAACCACAATATTAATAGCAATAATAATAAGAAAACTCATAAATTTAAACAATTCCAAATTCACTTTAAATAAAGCAGATTTAATCACATTAAATAATCTTTATTAAAAAAAACAATCTTACAATGTCAAATAACATAAATTAAATTAAATCTAAAATTAAATACATTACAATTAACAATAAACTTTACTTTAAAAAAATAAAGTTTTTCTTTAAATATAAAATTTAAATTTCTTAAACAAGAAATTAAAAAAAAACAATTTAAAAATCTTTAAGTTGGGGGGGGTGGACCCCACGGGGTCACAGCCCCGCGAGCCCCCCTGCCCTGCTCCACACTGTCGCGGGCCCCTAAGGGCTACCGCCGGCATTCTAGCTGCCGAGTAGGCAGGCTAGCTGCCGCGCGGATAGCCTTAGTGCTGCGGGGTGGGATTTAATCCCCCGCCCCCCATAAACATTAATACTTTTTTTATTATATTATTATTTTAAAAACAAACCAATAATAAACTCTAGTTTATTATTTTTATTTTATTTTATTTTTTTATATTTTTTTTTAAAATAAAACAGACACCAGTCTGTATAATTCCAACAGATGATAATATATATATTTTTTTAATTCTTATAATATTAACATGCTTTAACCAGTAGTATTAAAATAGCATTTAATATATATATAAATTTTTTAAAATAAATAAACCAATCTGTATTAAAATACAACAACCGTGTTTCGTTCCTTTTTTATTAATCTTTGACAAATTTATCAAGAATGATTATTTTTCCACAATCATTGATATTTACCTTTTTTAAATATTTAAGAGGGAAGATCTATCACATAACTATCAGGTGTTAAATATAAGAGAATTTTCTTTTCTACAACATGCAAGTTGGTAAAAACAAGAAGACTTTCAATTTCCAATTATTAATATTTTTCAAAGAAGAGCATTACTTTCAAGCATGCAAATTTGATAACAACAAGGAGGGTTTTGTTTTCTTTAACATGCAAATAACCTCACTGTCATGATTTCCTTGTAGATCTGGACCTGGAATTTAGCCAAGGACCTAGTAAGGTAGGGTACCTTCTTTCTAAGGTGATTTGCTCACAGATCTGAGGGTTTGAAGGCAATATTCAACAATTTCAATCAAAGAAGACATTTTTAACAAATCAAAACCCTAAGGGAAAACTTGAAGACAGATTAGTTCCAAATTGAAAACTCTCAATACCCATTTGCACCCAAAGCGATAAATTGAAACCCTTTATGCCCACAAGCACAGATCTGACATGCAAACATGAATTGAGACACAAAATTGATCTAAGAACATATTTTCCAATTTTACACATTAATACACACAATGATCAATCAAGAAAGCTTCACACAGAGGATCCTAGCTTTTCAGATGCATAGAAGACAGGGATCTGAAAGCTAGGATTGACAAGAACAAGATCCTAACTTTGTAACTGATGAGAGGAACAAACCCATAGATCCAAGCAAGAAGAATCCACATAATGCTCCAAAATTTCTCTCAAGCTTTCCAAAATCCTTCATCACCTGATATTCCTTTCTCCCCTAATTGAACAACCTCCAAAATGGATTTCAATCTAAGGATATAGAAAACCAAGAAATTAGGTTTTCAAAAAGTGAAAACCCTAATGGGAAAATAAATTATCTAATTATTAATTAAAATAATTTCTTTATTTTCAATTTTCACTTAAAGCACATGCATAACTCAACTTTATAATATCAAAGCAAAGTGTTAAATTGAAAATGCATGAGAGATAATTTTAATTAAATAAATCAATTAATCATGCAACTAAAGCAATACTCAATAAATCAACTATACACAATCAATAATAGTTAACTGAATTTAATATTTATTAAATCTCAATTATTTAAATCAAGACTTAATAATTAAATATAAGCATTTAATTAATATTTAATTATTAAATAGCCATATATTTCATATATCAATATTTTAACCTTATTAAAGGTGCAATAATTAACATTTATATTTTCCATAAATATTAATTAAATAATTCAAGCTAAAAGCATCTTTAAATCACCTGAAACCCATCCAAATAGATAAACAACTCAAACAGATAATCAATTGAAATAGACACCCAAGCACACACAAACAGGCTCATGAATCCACGTCACTGGACGGATTCAAACACTAGGGTGGTCAATCAGATTCTTGCCCAATTCTAGGACAAAGTAAAGGTTTAGGGTATGGATTTGGACCTGAATATTATCTCCCCTCTCTTACCATTGAGATTAATGTGATAGGGCATGCTCACTCCTGCCAATTCA
>MU223536.1:3179192-3194191 GCA_018584345.1 Thuja plicata
TATATATATATGACTTGTTGATGCACCATCCCTTCCTAGGAAATCTTTGATGCCATGTTCAAGGATTTGACTAATTATATGTGCTTGAATACCCAACACCACAACTATTACAAATCCAAATATAACTCCTACCACCTATAACCTACTATACCTAATCAACATATTTCCAAAGGGAATAATTTGGATCTATTTTGAATCAAGTTCAATCCCTGGAGATAGAAGTGATTTCCATTGCAATCCTTACAGAAAAAAAAACTCAATAAACAACATTTTTGAAACAAAAGAAGACAAAAAAAATTACATATAGAAATTAACTCATTTTTTTAAAATCAAGCATATTCCATAGAATCATAGAAGAAAAAGAAAACAAGACAAAATTAAAAAAATACAAGAGAGATCATTGGTTTAAAAAAATATATAAAAAAAAAAAAACTAAAAAACTTGAAGGAAAAAATTACCTCTTTATACAAAAGTCCTCCTTGGCAACAAATAGGTTCTTGCACATGCATACGAACAGAAAACCAATCACTTTGGAACCTTTATCAATTTTCAACTCTATTTGTGCAAAAGAAAGAAAGAATTATTGTTGAGCAAAGATGAATAATATTTTTGTTTCGCATTCACAAAGAGGGGAAGTACTTTAGTTTTGTCTTTCAAATGCCTTGGAATCCACATTGTTGGGTTAGAAAGGCACATTTAAGCATATAAATCAAAGTCAAATGTAAAATAGAATTTTAAAAATAAAAAGAAATCACAAAAATGTGGTAGGTTTGTCACAGAAGTAGAGGAAGATGGCATATTTGCAATAGGTTCACCTAAATTGGTCCCACAAGGAAATAACAGAACTTTGTTTGCACTCCCCCACTGAACAAACCTACATCTTTAACCAAGTTGAATTAGACCCAAACTAGCAGGTCCAACGGGCCATACCAATTACCTTGTTATGAACTTTTTTATGAAACACAATCCTTGATATTAGGGTTGGATTTTATGCAAGAGTGGTTTGAACCAAATGTATTACAACAGGGCAACCTAAAAGTGATACTAAATAATAATAATGCTTAGGGGTTATTATATTTCTTGTAAAATCCTATGCATATGTTTGATAATTTTCAATACATATATCTAATTTAGGAAGAAAAGAAGGTAAGTGACATGTAACATCTTGTAGCAAGTGCACAACAACCCACAGTAAGAAATTTAGACTCTATAGCTCCACTATACTTTTGCTGACATAGGTATGCAATCACGTTAAAGCAACAAACATGGTGATAGAACACACCTGAAGGTATATGTCATGAGTATCTTTCTTATGCAAGACAATGTGTGGTAGCAAGTAGTCAATAATAGGTTGAAACTCTTGCTCAAGTCCAGGCACGGGGACTCCAATCAATTGTTTAAATAAAACAAACATTGTTAATATCCTAAAATAAAACCACCCAAGAGAATATATATTCAAGTTTCACATTTATACTAAATGATAATTATTAACTGCATATCATATACCACCATTGACCATTGATAAAGAAAATAAATAGGGTTTCATGTCTTTTCGATAGGAGAAATCATCGACCAAACAACAAAAAACTGAGGGACTTGTGAAAAGGAGATTCACGTACCTATTGTAAGCTCCAAAATACTTTGTGCCCTCTATCGCCTCTTCTCTAGCATGTAAATTACTCTCTAGCGCTTAACATAATGAATAGAAATCTAAATATAAGTGCCTCTGGTTTTCGTAATTATGACAACCATGGACATTGACTCTTATTTCATCATAATTTTGACTAACACGGCCATGGATTAAAAAATAAATCAAAATTTTCCTTCCATAATCCGACCAAGCAAAAAAAATATAATGCCCTGTCAGAAATTGGGGTGAAATGTATTAGTGTTATTAAGAATAATATGAATGAGTTAGATTAAGTGAGTAGGATGAAGGGAATGATTAGGATGAAGAAGGAAGATATTAGGATGATTATGGAGGAATAAGGGTGATTAAGAAGAATGTGAATGATTAGGATGATTAAGATAGAATAAAAGATGAGAGATGATTAGGATAAATTAGCAAAATATGTATGGTTTGATTGGATTAGGGAGACAATTATGGATGTTATGCATGATTAGGAGATGGTGAATAGAATTATTAAGGATGATTTGGATTAGAGGAATTTTGATGCAAAGTGGGAAGTAGGAAGCCTCCAAAGGACTCAAAATAGGGTAATACACCCCTAAACACCCAACTCAAAAAGAAAAAGTGATTCACACCTATCACAAGTGTGGAAAAGGACTTCGTTAAGGTTATCACAACCCAACACCCCAAGGGAGACCCATTCACTAGGTCTTACCAATCCTAAAACACCAACTACCAAAGGTTGGCTACCAAGCACTTCAACCCAAATTAACAAAAATACCCCAAAATTGACTTAAAGGACCAGGGGTGACCTATGCTCATATGTGTGGTCTATTTAGGTCCCTAAAAAATAGTTCCAATGGTTCTTTACATCCTTTGCAACTTACAATACATAGTTGCTTCACAAACCCAACACTAGGCTTGTAGCCTTTTTCCGAAGGATATTTGATCTTAAGTAAGATTATTCCACATAACCCCTAGAATGGATTAGTGATTCAGACACCCTTTATGTCCTAAGATCTTAGACTTAAGCACCAAAACATGGAATTGAAGGAAATGCAGGAAGACACACCAAAATGCTTCTGCAATTATGGCTAATTAGGCCTACACTTGCACTACAAGTACCTTTTGAATGCATCCAATCCCCAAAAAAATGATTGGATCAAGTGAGGGTGTGTAAAATGGTCTCCTCCACCGATTTAGGGCCTGTGATGAATCCCTAAATGAGAGTTATGTTGACTATACTGAAACAGTGAATGGTGCATACATAGCAATATACACCTAGGGCATCATGGCAAGCCCATCTCCCTGCTCTTTGGTGAACCTATCCTACAAATTATTGAAGAGCATTATGAAAACATTCTTTCCACCAAGGCTCATTGAATTCCCATCATGCAAAAGAGAAATACACTCAATTCTTATTAAATCCTGATTTAGGGCCTAAAATCCAGGGCAGTGACAATGAAAAATTGATAAATTTTGATAGGAAGGGTATTAGGTCATGAAAAAAGATGTAGAAGGAGGATAAAAAAATTTTTTACCTTATTCAATAGGCCTTTCCTTCAGATGGATTTGTACCTGACCGTACATAGACTGTTTCTTGAGAATGCAGGAAAATGGTAATTCTTTATTGATTTTTCCAAAAATTTACATTAAGTTTTGCCTACCACCCACTTATGAGGGATTTTTAGGAACTCCCAATGGTTAAATAAAAAGTTTGAAACAACTAGCTATTTGGGATACATTTTACAAACTTTGACAAAAAGTTGTCATGCTTGCTCAAAAGTTGCTTGACAACTTGTGAGAAATTTGTGCATATTTTGCAAATTTGCAAATTTGGTGACCAAACTTGGTCCCAACCTTATTTTTGTGATCCCTAGCGTGCGGATCCAAATATGAAAAACATACAAAAAAACTATTCCTAGGGTTTTGCACAATCATTTGACCAATAGTTGACCAAGGGCTCATAGGATGCCAATCTTGGAACTATGGTCTTACAAAGGAGTCCAATGATCAACCCATTGTTCTAACATGACTAGAGGCCACTTAGGACCTTGATGGAAACCCTAAGTTCCAAAGGAACACTTAGTTCATTTAGGGTTCTCCTGCACCATACTCTCCATGAGATTTGAACTCAAGTTTCCACTTGAGGCTAATTGGTCCACAGTGGTTCCATGTTGTTTGATCTGGTCCTTTGTCATCCAGGTAGCATCTATTGGGGGGAGTCCTTTCCATTTCACTAAATATTGCATGTACTTGGTCTTCCTTGTTTGATTTAACACTTTGGATTCCAAAATTGTGTCTAACTCCATTGGTTTTCATTGTGGGAGATTTGTCACATAGTCTCCATCATCTTCCTCATGTGGATCCTGCACATTAATAACATCTGCAACACACTTGAAAATGGTGAGGTCTGCAACATTAAAAATAGGAGAAATCAGTAAAGTAGGAGGCAAGGAAATTTATATGCATTTTCACCCATCTTTTTGAGGATGGTGCAAGGTCCAACTTTCTTCATGTGTAACTTGGAGTATCTACATTTAGGTATTCTCTCCTTCCTTAGGTATCCCCATACTTTATCTCCAACCTTGAAATGAATCTCTCTCCTTCTCTTATCTGCCTGTGCTTTATATTTCATGGTGGACTATTGTAGTTTATCTTTCACTTTTGTCTGCACTTTAGAGATCAGTTTGGCCAATTCCTCTGCTTGTGCACTAACTCTAAACTCAAATGGTAACTCTACCAAGTCTAATGGACCATTGGGATGAAGTCCATACACAGTTTGGAAAGGTGTCTTTCCAGTGGACCTGTTCATTGAATCATTAAATGCAAACTCTACTTAAGGTAAGATCATGTCCCAACTTTGGGTGTACTATTTTTTAAGGCATCTTAGGAGATTTCCAAGAGATCTATTTACCACCTTCATTTTCCCATCTGTTTATGGGTGGTATGTTGAACTATAAGTTAGATTGGTGCCCAATTTCTTGAAGAGTGTCCTCCAAAACTGACCTTGAAATTTTACATCTTTGTCAGAGACTATTGTTTGTGGTATACCATGGATTCTAACTAATTCTTTAAAGAATAAGTGTGCGATATGTGAAGCATCATTGGTGCTCTTGCAATGAAAAAATGCACCATTTTACTAAATTTGTCCACAATGACAAAAATAGTATCATAGCCCTGTTTTGTTCTTGGTAAACCCATTACAAAGCCCATTGAAATTGATTCCCATGGCCTAGAGGGAATTGGTAGGGGTTGGAACAGCCCTTGGTTAGTAGATACCCCTTTTCCTTGTTGGAAAATAGTACAAGATTCTACAAATTTCTTGACTTCATTCCCCATTCTTGGCCAAAAATAGCTTCTTTTTACTAGATCTGTGGTCTTATGTATCCCAAATTATCCTCCTAAGCCACCATAATGTTTCTCTTTATTAATATTGGTTCTCATAGAACATTTAGGAATGCACAATTGGGCTCCTTTAAACAAAAGTCCATTCTGAATTAGGAAATAAAAAAAATCAGTATGATATTTGCCTATCATTTTAGTGCATACCTCAAAAATTTCTCCAAATTCTGGATCATCTACATATAGATGTTTTAGGGAGTCAATCCCTACACTCTAAAGTTGTACTTCCTCAACCAATCCAACCCTTCTTCTCAGGGCATCATCCACTTTGTCTGCTACCCCCTTTTATGCTTTATATTGAAGGTGTAGGCCTACAACTACTCCATCCATTTGATGTGTTTGACTCCAAGATTTTCCTAACTATTTAAGAAACTTAGTGCATGGTTATCAGTATAAACAATGAATTCTTCAGGGAGTAAGTAGTGTCTCCACTTTTTCAGGGCTTGTACCATTGCATAAAGTTCTAAGTTATATGTAGGCATCATTTAGTTTTTCTGAGAAAAATGTAATAGCCTTACCTTTTTGGCTCAAGACTACACCTATTGCCAAGTTGCTTGCATCTGTTTCAATAGTAAATACCTTATTGAAGTTAGGGAGCACAAGGATTGGGTACTGGGCCACTCTATTTTTGAGATATTGGAATGCATCTGGAGCTTCTTTAGGCCATTCAAACTTTGTCCTTTTTCCACCTTTTATAGTGTCCAACATAGGGGCACACACATGGCTAAAGTTCTTAATAAACTTTCTATAAAAACTTTCTAAACCATGAAAGCTTCTAACATCACCTTAGTTCTTTGGTGGAGGCCAGTTGACAATTGCTTCAACCTTTTGTGGATCCGTTTTTAGGGTGCCTTGTTAAATGACAAACCCTAGGAAAACAAGTTTATTTTTCATAAACATACACTTTTCCAAGTTAATCACTAACTTGTGCTAAGACCCTTTTACACACCCTCACATGATCCAATCATTTTTTTGGGCATTGGATGCATTCAAAAGGTACTTGTAGTGCAAGTGTAAGCCTAATAAGCCCTAATTGCAGAAGCATTTTGGTGTGTTTTCCTATATTTCCTTCACTTCCATGTTTTGGTGCTTAATTCTAAGATCTTAGGCCATAACGGGTGTTTGAATCCCTAATCCATTCTAGTGGTTATGTGGAAGAATCTTATTTAAGATCAAATATCCATCGGAAAAAGGCTACAAGCCTAGTGTTGGGTTTGTGAAGCAACTATGTCTTGCAAGTTGCAAAGGATGGAAAGAACCATTGGAACTATTTGTTAGGGACCTAAATAGACCACGCCTATGAGAATAGGTCACCCTTGGTCCTGCAAGTCACTTTGGGAGTATTGTTGAAAATTTGGGTTGAAGTGCTTGGTAGCCAACCTTTGGTAGTTGGTGGTTTAGGATTGGTAAGACCTAGTGAATGGGTTTCCCATGGGGTTTTGGGTTGTGATAACCTTAACCAAGTCCTTTTCCACACTTTTGATATGTGTGAAGTACTTTTTATTTTTGAGTTGGGTGTTTAGGGGTGTATTGCCCTATTTTGAGTCCTTTGGAGGCTTCCTACTGCCCACTTTGCATCAAATGCTTTGGATGATTAAGAGCGTGATTGGGATAAGAAATATGATGATGATCAAGAGGTAGATATATTTGAAAGGTTGAAGTAGAGATGATGTGGAGATATTGAATAGACTTTAAAAATAATGCTTTTTTTTTGTTTTTGCAATGTTTTTTATTTTTTTTGAGTTTTTGATTTTTTTTTGGACTTTTATGTTTTGTGATGTTTTTGAGTTTTCAAAGTTTATGCTTTTTTTATTTTGGAAGTATTATGATGTTTTTATATTTTGAAGTTTTAAACATGCAAAATATACGATGAAATTATATACAAGACAAAATTCCAATGGTTTAATTTTGATGGTGTGTCCCCTTTTGGTTGCAAATGGGGAAGGTTTTAAACACTCAAGAACATCAAACACACCAACATCCATATTCAAGTTTCAACTAGGATTTACAAGCTCAACTAGGGGATGTCCTCGATATATGCAAAGTATGTGAGGCCCAAATCCGTAGATGAAAGAGAATAATTCCACACAGTCAGGATGAGATGATAACCCAAATTTCCACCTTCACTTCCCAAAGGTATAAAGTTCTTTGGGGCCTAGCCAAGATTGACAAGATTCTACTTCCAAGAGAGGTGTCTTTGGATTCACCTCTCGATATTTACACTCTGCCAGAATACAAGATTTGAGGTCATCCCTTGAGGTGATAAAATCCCCAAGAAGGCCCCCTAAACAAAAGAAAACAAGACTACATATTTCTTGTGTGCTCAAGTTCACCTGACGGTGTGAGAGGAGAGAATATGTACGTCATCTTGGGGTTTAAAAGACACTTGTTATTTTTAATTCCAAACCCAAATGTGTAGGTAAATCTAAAAACCAATTTGCAAAACGTATGGAAAACACTTCAAACAGATTTTCTAAAGCCAAAATTGATTTCAAAAATAGATTCCTTATGTTTTTCTGATAAATTTTAAAAAAATGCTGACTGAAAATCACTTTCATATGAAAAATTTATGAGCATTTTAAGAATACAAAGAAATGGTGACTTTGAATGCATGCACCTTATTTTTAATGAGGAATCTAAAAAAATGGTTTATAAATCTATAAAGACCACTGAGTCAGCTTTCCAACACTTTTCAACTCATCAATATTGGAGCTTTTTTGCAAACTTTATTAGCATTTTCGTGAAACAACCTCTTTATAGACTTGCAAGGAGGTAAGAGCCAAGTTAAGCCCCTTAGAGTTTAGCTCCTGGGTCCTATGTGACCACGGGCTGAGCAAGTGGGGCCTAAGTTTTTAGCAGAGCCCCTGGTCACCCATATGATCAGGAGCTGAATGCCTAAAAAAACACAAAGTTAACACTTATTAACAATAATAATAATAATAATAATAATAATAAAGATAGTAAAAGAATAATGGATTTGAAATTATTTGAAAAACAAACTAAAATTTGAAATTTTTAAACCTTGAGTTTTATTTTTTTGTTTATTAATATTGGGGGGGCATAATCTGTGATAACCACAATCGTGTGGACTATGGTAAACCACATTCATGCAAGCTCTAGTTTTCACAGCCGCATGAGTTGTGGTCTCCACAGTCATGTGAGTTGTGGTCTCCACACCACGTAGGTTGTGGTCTCCACAGCCACGCGGGCTATGGTCTCCACATCCGCGTGGGTTGTGGATTCTACAGTCAGTCACACTGTATTTTTTTGTTTCAATGTTTTTTTAATATGATTTTCTTAAATGTTTTTTTAATATGATTTATATATATAACTAAGTTATATATATATATATATATTGATAATATATATATTTATTTATTTTGATTTTTTATTATTTATATAAAAATAGAAAAGAGCACTTTTTTAGAAAAATAAAAAAAAGAAGCCTAAAATGCATATATAATGTATATACTTCCTAAAATTTAAAATTTTCAAAATGAAGAAAGTGTGAGGAATGATATGTCAAAATTTCTCTGGTGGCTGCCTCAAACGCAATGGTGAGGCCATTTTCATGATTTTGGACTCTTTGTAGTAGTTGATCTCCAAGTGCTCCTTCAATCTGCAAGCTTGAAAACTCAAAAGAAACACTTTAAAACACATCAAAAGATTAGTAATAACCCCTAAAGTGGGTCCCACCGGGTGTGTTAGAATGTATAGCATAAAAATGTAATAAAAATGAACAAACTTTAAACAACTAAACTCATTCTAACATATTCTATGCATACCTCAAAATATGGAAGTAAACATGCATATATGAAGAAATGATATGAAATAAAAGCATAACTATTCAATACAAAATCAATGCAAACCTCCAAAGAAAAGAGTGGATGATTGTGTTGGAGAAGTATGTGGTTGCTCACATTCTTGCAGCATAACAATGTGTTCAATGTGGTTGCTGAAGGAGGAGAAAATCTCTCAATTTATAGGATTTTGAGGGAAATGGACAGGTTGGATTCAAAGTTGGATGAATGGCTAGGATTGCACAGGATCAATGATGTGGCCATGAGGTGGAGGCTAATTGGAGGCCAAGTGGATTAGGATTTTGACCATTCAAAAGGGGAAAGATGCTCACACATGTATGAGCAACCTTCAAAGTGATGGGTCAATGACAATGTGTAGGAAGGTGTAAGAGGGTGAGAAGACCAAAGTTGCTCACACATGTGTGAGAAACTTTGGAAAGTGATAGCTCATGACAATGGGAAAAAGGTGGAAGAGGGTGAGATGACCAAGGTTGTGATCACATGTGAAGGGGGGAAAATGTGTAAGTGTGTAACGCTTTATGTAAGAGGTGTGTAAGAGTCATGTGTGACTTGGGTTGTGTAAGAGTCACATGTGACTTGGGTTTTCTAATCCCTTGATTAGGATTGTGCAAATGATCAAGGAGTGATTAGGTGGGAGATTAGGATTAATTAGTGGCAAGTGGGGTAGAAGGATAAATTAGGTTAGGGAAGTGAGGTTAGGTGGGGATTAAAGTTTGGAGCCATGTGCTCAAATAGAATTAAATGTAATATTTAATTCCAAGTGGGATAAAAGGAAAATAATATAGGTTAGTTTAATTAATTTAGGAATTAATTAAACTTTAGGGAAATGGGATGTGATAATACTAAATAATTGTAAATTTGTTTAATCAAGAGTAAGGGGTTAAAGGGGATTATTAATTAAATAAATGTAAACTTATTTAATTAAAGGTAGCACAAAGGATTATTAAATAAATAATAAATATCTATTTAATTGGCTAGGATAAGGGTAATGGACAGATTTTAGTGTCTACAATAGATTCAAATCCATGTTTTCCAGATTTGTAGTTATAATAGGAAATGAGGTTCCAGGGACAGTCAGATTTAGATTTGAAGTTCTATCTTCACCGTCTTTTTTCTAGGTGCACATATTATTCCTTCTTTTCCTTTCCACTTTATTCATTAGATCAAGTCTATCCTTTACCATATCACATTCATCCCCTTAAGGAATCCAAATTTACCTTAGACATAGATCTTACATTAGAACCCTTCCTTCTTTTAGTTGTGTTAATCACATTTAGTTTAAGGGTGGATATTTATTCCAATGTATGCAAGATCTTAGTGAGTGATTGACTGAATCAAACCCTCGATTCAATAAAGAGAAATAGTTGAAATAAACAAGAAATCATAAAAGCAAATGAGTACAATAATATATCATGATTAAACTAGAAGATTTAATCATATTAGCAATAATGCACCCTATTTCTTTGACATTCCATGTAATAATTTGACAATGTGATAAAAAAACAAATGGACCAACTCAAACCCTCGATATATAGAGAAATATTTGAAACAAACAAGAAATCGTAAAAGAAAATGAATACAATAATATTTCATGATTAAAATAGAAGATTTAATCATATTATCGATGATGCACTCTATTTATTTGACATTCCATGTAATAATGTGATAGTATGATAAAGAAGCAAATGGACTAAGTCAAACCCTCGATTCAATATAGAGAAATGGTTGAAACAAAAAAGAAACCTTAAAAGAAAATGAATACAATAACATTTAATGATTAAACTAGCATATTTAATCATATTATCTACAATGCACCCTATTCCTTTGAGATTCAATGTAATAATTTGATAGTATGATAAAAAAAATAGATGGGTCAAGTCAAACCCTTGATTCAATACAGAGAAATAGTTGAAACAAACAAGAAAATATAAAAGCAAATCAATACAATAGTATTTCATGATTAAACTAGCAGATTTAATCATATTATCAACAATGTACCCTATTTCTTTGACATTCCATGTAATAATTTGATAGTATGATAAAAAAAATAGATTGACAGACTCAAACCCTCAATTTAATACAGAGAAATTATTGAAACAAACAAGATACCGTAAAAGAAAATGAGTAGAACCATTGTGAAAAACATATTCAAATGATAAACATCGGTGGAGGCACTACCTGTGAGTGCTGGACTGAAACCCTTGTCGCATGCAGATAAGGAATGTCTGCAGGAGGAATTAGCGGGAATGAAGTAGGAGAAGAAAGTTCAAAAATGCAAAAACATGAACGATAAAAGTTGATTTTTAGGGCTCCGAGGTGAGTAGGTAATAGCCCCAGTTTTCTCATGTATGTGACATTACTAGAGTATCTAATGTGTTTTAGTGTTTAGGTTTTGGGTGTCATTTGATTTGGTTGGGTCCTTCATGGGATAACAAAATATGGTCCCTTGATTAACATAAGGTGTTGAATTATTATATTAAAGCCCCTTCCTAGTGGTAATGTATACATTGTGAGTGGGGCCACATACTAAACATGTTATATTTATATCTTATTATATTTATTAATTGGGGGTCTACTATATTATTTTGGGATATGTGATTGGTGAGTATTGACAAACTAGGAGTCCCTTTCTAGAGGGCACCTTAAAATGACCACTTTTTGTCCTTTTGGTGTTCGACGGTCTTTATAGAGAGATCCATGAATACCCAGAAGTTGAAACCTTAGCTTAAAGCATTAACTCGCATATAGAGCCAACCAAAAAAAATCGTTGAAATCCAACATACCATTTATGATCTACAAGTGTGTGAAGTTAGGGTGTGCGAGTACTGGGTATCTTCCCCTAGATAATTCTATCATTTTTCTCCTAATTACGTTTCACTTTGTACTTTCAGCTAGTGAAAGGATGTCTCAATGAAAACTGTTCACAATAGTTAACCTATTTTTTTGCCACTTTTAATTTTTTATTTTTTTCTAATATTGTGTATTCTTTTTATTATAGTTATATGATTTATTTGTTTACTAAGCCAAGAGGCTTCCTATAGTTCCATCAATCATCAATGTAAAAATTTGCCAATTTTAAAAAAAGTTGACGTTCTTTAAAGTGTCTTATGCTGAGTTGGGAGAGTGGTGACAAATCTTTTAAAATTATTTAATATTTTATATGTTTCATAATTGTTTGTTTGAAATAGTTTCCTAATTGTTTCTTTAAAATAAAAATGTATGGTTTCGAACCTAACTTCTTTCCTAGTTTTCTTTCTGTAATGTATTCCTATTATAGTTTGCTAATAAACTAAGATTTGAGGTTTGCATCATTTGGCTGTGCATTTGTCTCATTGGCGAAGGTGAAAATTTTATGGATTTTTGTTTTTTTTGCCTCTTCTCCTATATACAAATTTTTCTCTATTTCTTCTGCATAACTAACATTTGTAATTAGAAAAAAATAATTGCAGGGACTCTTGTTTGTGTGTAGGATAGATAAGCATCTTGATTTGTCAATTATAAATAATTATAATAGATAAGGATTCTCTTATCTATTGAAGACCTTACTGTATAAATCAGTGTTGGATAGGAGGAATCAGTGTTCTTCCAATTTGTCAAACTGGCCTTGAAACCTCTGTTACCAGGTAGGGCTCTTTGATCTGGTTTTGAAGTTTTAGATTTTAACTTTGAAAAAACATGAATAGGTGTACATTTCTTTTCATAAATTTTTGGTGATAATTTACAAGTTTGGAATGCTCGGATTTTACCTTATTTTTAGTGTTTTTCACAATAAAACAATCTATTGGCATAACATTTGTCAAGTGAGTAGGGACATTTGTGGTCGCTAACAATAGAATTTAATTTTTTATTAAACTATTTTTCTTTAATATTTGGGAAAAATAGAAAAATAATAGATATTTCAACTTCACCAGAATGAAATTTTTTGGTTTACTTTATTTGTCTATTTCTTATGTTTATTACGGCATGTTCTTCCCTCAAGGAAAAAAATATGCTTTCAAAAACTATATTTTCTTTTTTCTTTTTAAAAATGTCTTTGAATAAATCAAGTTAAGTTTAAATTTTAAAATAAATATCATAAATAATATCTTAACTAAATTTTAAAATAAGTTATTTATTAGCTTTTATAATGTTTTTTTTCTTAAAATTAGATTGTATATTTATATGTATAAGTTAATTTAATTAATGAGTTCCTTATCATGTTATTTAAAGTATTTCAAATTGAATAATGCTAAACCCAATTTTACATGTAATTCTATCCTTTGCCATAATTCAAAAATCAAATGAAAGTAAAAATTAAAATTAAATTAAATGCTAATCGTCAACCTAAATTTACACTTAACACAATTTGGTCTTAACCATTACTAAATTATGGTTAGTCTATACCAAATATCCCTAAATCTAATTGAATATCAAACCTTACAATAAACAAAATTGAATCATAAACATAAACCTATTTGTAAACTAAATAAAATCAAACCCTAACCCTAACACTAAAACAAGAAAGCACTAACCCTAATATTAAACTAATAACTTAAGTCTATTTTTAAATAACATTGAATATGATAAATGTTAATTTTTAAAAAAATTATAAAGTTATTCTTTTTAATGACATAAGATAATCAAGTGAGGTCGTTAATATCAAAGATTGTTTTCAACTTTTTATTTTAACATTGAAAGTATTTCAAATTTAACTTCTTTATTTAAATTAACTTTTATTTATTTAACTAAATTAATCATTATTAGTTAACTTAAATTGAAATTCATTAAACATAAACCTATATGTAAAATATAAAGTTATTCTTTTTAATGACATATAAGATAATCAAGTCAAGTCATTAATATCAAAGATTGTTTTCAACTTTTTATTTTAACATTTAAAGTATTTCAAATTTAACTTCTTTATTTAAATTCTTTTATTTATTTAACCAAATTAGTCATTATTAGTTAACTTATTAATTACATTAAAATTAGGGATACATTATGTCATGCCCAAAACTAGGGCAAAACACACACACAATTTTTTTTTTTTAAAATGCATAAGCATGCACAACTATCAGGGGAAGAGTTGGGAGGATAAAAGCAAGGAATAGTTAACCTTTGAATCTCATGGTATAAGCGCAGACTGAATAAGGGTCAAGCCACAACAGATGCAAATTGGGCAACATCTTATTCCATGGTTATCTGAATCCCCAATTTGGGTTTACCTAAGTTTGATCTCCTCGTTTAAAAATCATGATGGTAGTTAGTGGATTCAGGGACATATGATGATCTGGGTTGCCCTTACTTAACCTTATATCTAGATCGCAACTTAATTCATCCATGTTTAATTCTAGTTTACATAAGACAAAGAGATATTGACAAGATTACGATACAATAACATTTTCACCTATATAAATCAATTATTAATTAAAATTCATTTCTATAATCAATTCCGATTTCATAACCTACTAAACATCATAATAAAATTATTCTCCTATGACAAACAATATGTTTTTTTTTCTAATCCATCGATTCTAATGTGCGACTTTAATTTAACATTTTTCATTTAGACAATAGAACTATCTCTTAAAACAACATTAAATTTACTTTTAATTATAATCGAGTATAAACCTAAATTAGTTCACAAGAGCAATATAATCCCTAATAATTTGATTTGTAAATGTCACAATTATAAATTGACCTAATCAACTAATGTTACATAACCCTTAAAATGAACATTCATAATATTATTGAGTGGATCTAATACAAATAAGAAATTAGAAAACTATCAACGATTTCATCCCTCATCAAACACTTAAGGGTATATAGTTGACGATTAAAATAAACTACCCCAATGATTTGATATACATACATGCCTAAAACATTACACCTTAAAATAACAAAAAAATTACATTTAATAAACCAGATTAATAGTTACTAACTAATTGCAAAACTAATCAATCCAATATTCCCACTAATCTAAATTAACATTTTAAACTATATACAAGAAAAGGCAAAGGGGGAAGATTTCGAAATCTGAAAGGCAAGAAGAAGGTACCAAATGACATGGCATATAGGGAGGGCCCACCATACTGCCTACAAGCACTAGCTAAACAATCAATCACCAATTTATATATATATATATATATATTCCCCCCCCCCCA
>MU223536.1:3194801-3215616 GCA_018584345.1 Thuja plicata
GAAGGGAATATTCTCTATGGTAAGAGAATAATTTCCTTCCCATACAAAATCCAGAGAGTTTATGCTCTTAAAAATCTGGAAAATGTCATTGCAAATGTATGAACTTTTCCTTTAATTTCTTTGCTTGTTCTTTTTTTTTTTGCCACAAGAATGCATTGATTTATCCAATTAGTGTATTATACAAGGGAAATTATGAGTTGAGTAATAGTTGTATGAGATTTTAACATAGTAATCTAACATGTTCATTGGTTCATTGTTTCATGCTTCAATATAGAGGAATAAGGAAGAGACTTTGTTCAAATGGAGATTGATTATAATGAATAAGGAAATTTACTACCAACATTAGAGAGATTACTAAATTCATTCATCAATAATGGTAAGTTATCTAATGAGATTATTTCATTGTCTACTCTATCAACCTTGGATATCATTTCACAAATAAGAATAACATTTCCATTATAAGAAATAGAATACTCTAAGCATGGAGATAGTGAGTCTTTGTTTCATATGGTAATCACTTCCAATACAATTACATATCCTTCATGATGGAGAAGGCTTCATATATACATGACTATCCTACATTATTCCAACTTCATAATGAAGAAAGCATTTCACATGATACTTGAAGATGTTTTTTACTACATTACAATATGCAAAAAAAGGAGGATCTTACTACAAGGATAAACAATACAACATAAGCTATTTCCACACAATCACACCAAAGAGTGAGCACCTTCAAAGCTTCATCCACATGAGTCTTGACATAAATACCTGCAGTGAAAGGGGGAGAACCATGGGATGCTCACCTCCCAACCAAGGTCTCTATGAGACCACCCCCGAGCTTGGAGAATCAAGGCTAAACGGGTATACTTCAACAAAAATGCTCACAACAATACACAAATGCATGGACAACAATTAACTCCCTCCCAAGGCTACACAAATGAGTTTTAAAAGCTTATTGAAAGAGGGTGAAGATGGGCTTTTCCAATAGGGAGAATTCCATTGCATCCAAATTTTCTAAACATGAGTATATCATTTGCCTCTTCAAGGCTACATTATCAAACCTCCATACACATACTTTTCTTATCAACATCCTCGAGATGCAAGGATACAAATGGCTTCATGGATCCCATACACCATGAATTTATCCCTTTTGTCCAAGAGAAGAGACTCTCACCACCATGGAGAGCCCAACTAACCCCTTCACCCAAGGTCACTTCTTCCCTTCCCAAAGGGTGAGTAATGCCTCACGCCCATGAACAAAACTCCCTCATTCAAGCAAAAATAATAAAACCATAACCATGAATTTCAAAACCCAAATCCCATCCTATACAAAACAAAGATACAAACAACATTTTACATATGCAAGAGAGAGCAAGAACAACATGCTAATCTAATAGATCAAGCAAGAAGACTTCCATGGAAATGAGTAACCAACCTTTCAATTATGTTATGGCAAAATGAAACTTGAGAAGAGCCCAATTTCTTATCTCCCCTCCTTCCGAAACCCTAGTTGTCTCTAAAATTAGAGAGTGGGTGAACACCCACTAAGTCTCCCAAAACCCTCTAAAAAGACCTCCAAAAAATTGCACTCAAGAACTAGCCATAATGAGGTATGACAACTAGCATTTTTTGTCCCCCCTCTTAATTGTGAGGTTAGCAAGAAGTGTGTAACAAGCTAGGTGCATAAGACCATCTCTATTTTCGCCACTCTTGAAAAGTGGGCATTTTTTAGAGTCATAATGGTGGCCTAGGTTCCTCCCATAGGTGAAGAATAACCCTCACCCAAGGTACCCACTTAGGGTTAACTAATCTAGGTCAAAAATACACTCTAGGGTCACTCTTAACCCCTCCAAAGTACCCCTAAGGTTCAAATCCGAGTTTCAACATGATAGGATCCCTACAAGGCAAGTGATTAATATAATGTCGTCAAAGGTTAAGTGATTCTTTCCCAAGTCGTAAATGACATGTCACTATCCACATAGACAACACAAGTGTCAAGTGACACCAACAAAATATACATCACATTCACAAATGACATATTCAAAAAACAACATAAATTAAAACTATTAACACACATTTAGATTACATTTACAACAAGGGTCACATTACAATCAAGGTTTCAATCCCTTATTGGATTAAACCTTGGCTTACTCAATTTACATGTGTTTAGCCCTGATTCTCTGAAAATTTCCATGGTTCCCATTTCTGCACACTAAATTTCGAGCATCAGTAGTCCAAGATGATAAAATTACATGCAATATATATTTTCAAATTATAATTTGCTACATAAATCTATAAGCAGAATTAAGCCTTTAATTGAAATTTTCATACATAAATGTTTAAAACATAAGAATTCCTTAATCACCATGACATAATCATTCATACAATAGTCAAGTCAAATCATAATTTAGTCTTCTCATCAATTCACTAATCTAACCATATATAATCAAAGTCAACCACCTGTTCTAGGTCTAATCCATATCAAAATATAATCCACACAATATAATCATCATCACATCATAATATCACGAGTCCCTGTCGGGATAACAAAAGGTGTATCAATGTATCGAAACATAAAGTGTCAAAGTGTGACCAAAAAAATGAAGCTATGATGGGTCGGGGTGAGGCCTCACACATTATGCTTTATATAAAATTCAAGTGTGAAGAATAGTTTATATTATCTAAATTCAGGATTAACATTTTAAGGTTTTATATAGAAAGAAAGAAAAAAGATAAAATACAATAGAAAGTTGTTAGATTTTAGAATATACTTAATTGTATGCAAAATGAAACATATTACAATAGAAATTTATTTAAATATAGATTTTTATAATTACTTATATAAAAATTATAATTAATATTTGTTGCATTAATTGAGTGCCAAATCAAATCTAAACCTAAACCAAATTAAAAACCAATCCTAAATATAAATAAAATTAAAACCTAGCCCTTCAAAAAATTGTTCACTCAAACACTAATGCTAAACCCAAATTTATATGTAATCCTAACCTGTTAGTAATAACTGAGAGGGGGGGTGAATCAGTGGCCTCAAAAATATTCCAATTAATCAACCCAAAAACTTAGTACCACAATATTAAACCTCTAGTTATTTTTAGTCCTACAAGATGAATGCCTTCAAATATACTTATCAAATAACTACTGCTCGGAGTGCTGTGTTAAACCTTATTCTTAATGTTTACCAAATAGCAGTCTTTCAATTTACTGAATAAGAGTAAATAGCTTAGTGTATACTGATCAATCCAGATTAGTTATGTGTAATACAAAACACTAAATTAATGACTCATAAACACATTGACACGTGGATTTTTAACGTGGAAACCCTATTAAGGGAAAAACCACTTGGGACCAGTAACCCAAAATTTTCACTCTTCTGAAGTGAGCTCGGTGAAGAGCCAACCCTATTAAACATTACAAACACACTGTTAGGTGTGACCTTGTTAGAGGATTTAAAAGATTATTTTGTCACTTGATATCAGGCATCTCTATGCTACCTTCTATGACCAAACTCTGTTTTGTCAAATTGTATCTAGCATCTCATGCTATCTTCGTGATCAAACTTTTTGATACTCCTTGGAATGTATCTCAATATAGAAAGGATCTTTAAATCCTTCTCAGTTAAGAGACTTTCTGAATCAATGCTTAAACTGAAATAGTATGATTTGTTCACATATACATCTTATACTTGCAGATTTTCAGATCTATTGTAAGCTCATTAAACGATTCTGATCAATATATCATTTCAAAACCTTTTCTCCACTTTTGTTTCTACTTAGTGATGCTATGCATTGTTTCTCAGTGTCTTCAGAAATCTTTAGCTCTTTCCTCAGCTTGATTGATCAGGACCGTATGAAGTTGTTCTTCATCAGTTTCTCTTCAGCATCCTCTTTTTCATTCACTCCCCTTAATTCATAATGAATTAAGTTGTCTTTTTATAGACATGATATCACCATTTCTCTCTTCTTGATTTTCTTGTTCTTGGCATGATCCGTAATCTTAGCCAATCTTGATTTAAATCATAACTACTATTTTATCTCGTAGAAATCTTGTTGCCAACTGGACAAAACAACATTAAATCCTTTACTTATCTTTGGCTTTATGTTGTCGATGAAAACAATGATAACTGCCAGTTAATTCTATTTTTAGCTCTGCTAGCTAGATATTTTGTCATTTCTGAACTCTAGTTAACTTTGGTGTTTTAACTCTTTGATAGCTTCGGTCAACACTCTAGTTCTCCTCGGGCTACTCCATTGCGGTTGTCTGTCCGTCAAGGTTGTCTATCCTTTGGGCTTCACTGTGAAGTACTTCTCTTTGGTTAATAGTATAATTTTGGTCATCGGTAATGCTTGTGATTCTTCTCTTTGGTAATGCTCGTCAGTTTCTTTTCTCGGGCATCACTGTGACTTAAATTTTGGTTATCTCTATCCTTCGGGTTCCACTAGCCATCAGTGTTTGAAGTCACTTAGTAAATGCTTGTCTTTTATGCATTACTGAAAGCATAATTTTTTTTCTCTCTAATTCTCTGAAGTCTTTGACACTTTGATTATAACCAATTAGATTATATCAAGTTGACATCAATGAAAATAAAATCCATTAACTTATTTAATGTCTTGCGTTATCTTTTTGCATTTCGGTGATCAACTTGACATCTTCAAACATTCAATCAGATACATGTCATCAATCTCTCCCTTTGGCATTGATGGAAACACACTACATTATCACGCTATATTAATACTAATACAATATGAAATATAACAGTTTCATCAATATTTCCTATAGTAACTATTACAAATGTTTGGCTCTTGGTAAGCTCAAATAGCTTAGATTTGTTTCTTGCAAAGTGGATTTCTTCAATTTTCAATCCCTTCACTGGATAGATGTAGCATCTTCTGTCTCTGTTCTGATATGTTCTCTGCCTTGATTATTCCTCTTCTTGATAATCTCTTTTTTCTTTTACAGTAATCTCTCCCTTTGTATGAACTCTCTCCCTTAGTTACTTCTCTCCCTTAGATGGATATATCATATGTAATCTCTCCCTATGTATAATGATATAATATTTTCTTGATAATGAGATCATCTCTCCCTTATAATAATGAATCTCTCTCCCTTATGATTCCTGATAATAATAATAAATATCTCTCACTTATGATTCCTGATAATGAGATAATATCTCCCTTTGACAGCAATGCCAAATAATTCTTCTATATCATCTTTCATCCCTTTTAATAATATACTCCTTGGATTTCCCTATTCATCAGCAATACATTGTCTCTGGTGTTCGGTGCAAATTTGTACCTTGTTTTGTATAGATGTATCTGTTGCTATTCATCTTTGTGCTTGCATCAACATGAATGATCTTCTGATTGTGTGCATGATGATGCAGCCTCCTAGTCATCTTACTAACCGATAGACAAGGGTTGTACCCCTAGTCTTTGTCTCAAGTACTCAAATGTATCTTTCGATAATGGCTTGGTGAATATATCACCTAATTGTTCCTTTGATTGAAAATATTCCAATATCACCTCCTTTTCTTGCACTTGTTCTCTCAAATAGTGATACTTGATAGCAATATGCTTAGTCTTATCATGCATCACTAGATTTTTAGAAATTTTTATTGCACTGGTATTATCATAATAAATAACCACTGGTTCAAGGATCTTCATATTCATACCTTCCAGAAACTGTTTGATCCATGCAATATTGGAGCAATTAGTAGCAGCAGCCACATACTTTGCTTCTATAGTATACTAAGAGATGCATCCTTGTTTCTTGTTGATCCATGTGACAAGTCTGTCACCCATGAAGAATGCTCCTCCAATTGTGCTCTTTCATTGATCAATGTTTCCAGCCCAATCAACATCTGTAATGATGCAAGGGATATAAGGAGAAGGGGCCCAAGGCACTCCCAGCTACCAAACCACCTTGCATAACCAATGTGGAAGAACAATAACACAGTGAGAGAAGAAATAGCAAATATCCTTTATATTAACTTGATCAAAATCATTACATGTCGGGTTGTAAGGCCTTCCTGGTTTTGGCCATATATTCAATGAATTATAATAAGATCTTCATATAACAGAGATCATAGACCTTCGATCTCAATATCTAAACATTTCACTTCTTACTCTAAGATCCATGCCTAAACTAAGAAGATACAAATGAATATATATATAAGAGTCCACCAAAGAGGTCGGCGCTCAAACTCATAAGAGAGACCCAGATTTAGGTCCACACAGATCCCAATGAGAGACCCTAAATCAATTATTCCATCAAAATTAAATGAAGAATTCATCCAAAGATCCAACTTCCAAAATAAGCATCCTAGGCAAAGCATGACCAAGCAACAGAGAGATTCAGCAAAGAACACCCCGAGCAATAGGAAACAGAACCTGGGCGTCAAAAGAGAAACCCAAGAAAAATAAATAGGCATGCCCGAGCAACATGACCCGAGCAACAGAACTAAGCATTACCAAGCAATAGAAACAAGCATGCCTGAGCAATAGAACCCAAGCAGCAGACAAGCTTTACTGAGCAATAGAGCCCAAGTAACAAACTATTTCCTGAGCAGCTTCTAAACAAAAACAAACATCTTTTTGGTTAAGTAGGATTTCCAATGACCCAAGATGCTCCTACATTCGACACCTGGGGTTACAAGAAATGATTCTCTGAATCATGTATCAGGTCCAACGTAAAATGAATCCAACTTGGATTGAGAAATCCAAGATGAGTCCTCAATCGGTCTGTTCTTCCACTTTACCAAATATTCCATGTATTCTTTTCCTCTTGTACTTCTGCCAATTCTCTTTTTCAAAATCTTCTCAACTTCTTCTATCTATTTCTTACGATAATCACTTGGTATTGTCATTTCTTCTTTAGGTTCATGATATTCATACAAGTCAAAAATATTTAATATAGGTGATATATCCATGTCATCAGGTAATTCAACTTCATAAGCATTTCCACTGTCAAACCTTCTCAGTATTTTGCAAGGACCAAATTTCTTCATCTTTAGTTTACCATATGTTCCAATATTGAATCTTCCTTTCTTCAAATGAACCATTACAGCATCACCAAATTCAAATGTTTTATGTCTTCTTGATCTGTCTGAACTATCTTTGTACTTTTGATTACTCTTTTCCAGCTTCTATTTTACATCTTCATGCAATGTCTTCATAAATTCTATAAATTCTTCTCCTTCAGCACTTATTTTCTCTTCTCTATAAATATCTCTCAAATCTGATATACCTCTCAGTTGTGTGCAATGAATAATCTCAAAAGGTGTTTTTCCAGTACTTCTATTCACTGAAATTTTGTATTCAAACTCTTCTTTTGCCAATATCAAATCCCAATTGCCTAGTATGTCTCCAACTAAGCATCTCAATAAGTTACCCAAACTTTGGTTTACAACCTTTGTTTGTCCATCAGCCTGTGGATGAAATATAGAACTAAACTTCAACTTAGTATCCAACTTCTTCCAAAGTGTTCTCCAAAAATAGCTAACAAACTTAATGTCTCGATCAGAGATGATACTCCTCGGTAATCCATGCAGTCTGACAATTTCCTTAAAGAAAAGATCTTCTATATGTACTGCATCTGATGTTTTCTTACATGGTATGAAATGTGTCATCTTAAAAAATCTATCCACAACAACAAATATGAAATCATTACCTCTTTCTATCCTAGGTAAGCCAAGAAAAAAATCCATGTTGATATCACTCCAAGGTTTCTCAGGAACTAGGTGTATACAAACTAGTATTCGTACTTACTCCTTTTGCAACTTCACAAACTCCACAGCTTCTTACAAACTTCTGAACATCCTTATACAATTGAGGCCAAAAGTACCTCTCCTTTAGCAAACTTAACATTTTATCAATACCAAAGTGTCCAGCCAATCCACTACTATGTTTCTCTTTTATCAAATTAGTTCTCATTGAACCTCTTAGTATACACAACTGAATACCTTTGAACAACATATCTTCCTAAATAAAATATTCTTCATACTTACTTGATTGATTTGAATTAGGTGCTCTGTAAACTCTCAACTGCTCTAAAAAATCAGGATCACTTTCATACAAATTCATCATGTCATCGTAACCAAGAACTTCAATTCTCATCTCAATCAACAAAGATCTTCTTCTACTCAATGCATCAGCAACTCTATTAGAAACACCACTCTTATGCTTAATCACAAATGTAAAGATCTACAAATACTCTACCCATTTCATATGTCTATGATTCAACTTATTTTGACTACCCAAATATTGTAAAGCCTTAGGATCAGTATACAACATAAATTCACTTGGCATCAAATAATGTCTCCACTTCTTCATAGATTGCACAATAGCATAGAACTCTTGATCATAGACAAAATATTTCCTTTTTACATCATTCAACTTCTCACTAAATAAAGAAACAGGTTTACCTTCTTGAGTCAACATAGCTCTAATTGCACTTCCACTTGCATCACATTCAACTTGAAATACCTTATTGAAATTAGGTAAGGCTAACACAGGTAATTTAGCAATCTTCAACTTCAAAACACTTACCAGCTCCATGTGTCCATTTGAATTCTCTTTTGTCTCCTCTCATTGTCTCATTCATAGCATTACAAATAGAACTAAAATTTCTGATAAACTTCCTATAACAACTTGCCAATCCATGAAATGATCTTACCTCAGTGAAATTTTCAGGTGTAGGCCAAATCAGTATAGCTTCAACCTTCTCTAGATCCAACTTCAAACCATTAGCTGAAATCACAAATCCCAAATACACAAGCTCTTCTTTCATGAAATAACATTTCTTCATATTTAGTAGCTACTTTTCCTCTTTCAATCTATGCAATACTTGCCTTATATGCATCAAATGCTCTTCTTTGGTCTTACTGAATATAAGAATATCATGCAAATATACAATCACACATTTATTCAATAATTTCTTCAGAACTTCATTCATTAACCTCATAAATATACTCGGTGCATTAGTTAAAATAAAATCCATAACCAACCACTCATACAAACCTTCCTTTGTCTTGAAATCAGTCTTCCATTCATCACCTTCTCTGATTTTGATTTGATGATACCCACTTTTCATATTAATTTTGGTAAAATATTTTTCTCCACTTAAAAAATCCATTATATCATCCATTCTCGGTATAGGAAACTTATAATTTACTGTGATTTTTTTAATTGCTCTAGAATCAGTGCGCATTTTCCATTCTCCATTCTTCTTAGGTGCCAACATAGTAGGTACTGTACATGGACTCAAACTTTCTTAGATCAAGCCTTTGTTTAGCAATTCATGAAATTGTCAGTTAAGCTCTTCATTCTCGGTTGGTGTTAACCAATGTGGTTCTTTGTTTGGTAAACTAGCTCTAGGAATTAGATCCATACAATGACTGATATCTCTCATTGGTGGAAAACCATCAGGTACATTATCTAAATTTATCTCCTTCTACTTAGTGAGTAAATTTTCAACTTCTATGGGAACTTCACTTTTGGTATTCCTACTCGGTTTGTTAGGAATAAAAGCATAACAAATATCATTCCTTTTCAAATCCTTAACAAACTATCTACCTTCCATCAGACAAAATTTTATAGATGTACATATCTCACCAATAGATTCTTCAACCAAAGGTAACAAAACTTGCTTCTTACCATCAACCCAAATAGAACATCAATTCAATCTTCCATTATGTATAGCATATCTATCATATTGCCAAGGTCTACCCAAGAATATATGACAACAATCCATAGGCATAATATTACACAACACCTTATAATAATACTTTCCAACTTTCAGATTCAAAAAACATTGTTCACTCACCATTAATGTGATCATCCTTGATCCATGAGATTTGATAGGGCTTTGGGTATTTCATCCTCTCCAACTGCAAATTTGCAACCATTTCCTCACATTCCAGATTCTTTGAGCTTCCACTGTCAACAATTACTTTCTAAACTTTGTCTACAACTCTACATCTGGTCTTGAACAAACTTTTACTGATCGGATCTTGCTTATCCTTTTCACTCCATAGTATCCTTCAGAACATGAAATTTCCTTCCTTTTCAGCTTCATTTGGTGAATCCTCTTGAACCAATGCATTTCTTCTACTACTTCCTTTTTTGCTTCCATGTGTAAACTCAAAGGATTTATGTCCTTCACCATAAATGTAACAAGTTATTTGGAATCATTTTCTGTTATAACCACCTCTAGAGTAATTACCTCTTCCTTGGTATGAATTTCCACCTTTCCTTTCATTCTTTCCTTTGTCTTGAGATGTGTTTGAAATTGACTTGTCTGGTTTAGATCTACTATTCCAACCATGAGATCTACCTCTTCCTCTAGGGAATCTACCTCATCTGCCTCTTTTTCTTTGTTCATATCTTCTGTTCAACTTTTCCTCTAGGGGGAGTCATATAATGACAAGGATATATACATGGTGTACATACTAAACACTTTATTATTTTGCACATATCATTTTTTTATACTAATGTCAAAGGGGGAGATTGAAGACATTATATTTTTCCATTAGTATATGCAAGGAAAAACATGATAAGCACCATCAATTTATACTACACTGACAGATAGGGCACAACACTACCCGATGCCAAGGTTACCAATATTTCTAAGTACAAATCATCCCGACACAACACTATTCAATGTTACCCAATAACAGAAAATATCAAGGGAACCCAACGATTAGTTTAAAGAAGGAACACCGACAGACTTTTAGTTCACACCGATGATTAGATACCAAGAGTCAATTACATACCACACAAAGTGGATCTGACTTTCCATGTTAGATAAATCACTAAAGTTTTATATTTATCTTTATTTGTTTTAAATCCATTACATGAGGGAAAAGCAATGTAATTATTATTGTTTTTATCATTTTAACTAATTTAGAACATGCAAACTAAAGGATCAAAGTCAAGTTGTATACCTTGGATCTAGAGTTAACATTGTAATGTGTGATTCTAAAATAGGTCAAAGAACTTGTATAAATATATTCTCAATCAATTATGAACATGTTGTTCGATGATGATTGTAGCCACTAAGAGAATCCAAGGATCAGATAAGAGAATACATGCAGAATCACAGAAAATGATTAAATCAATTTTCAAGAACAAGAACAAAGGCTACCGACGAGCAGGAAAAGGTATTAATCAATCACTATAGGTGATATTCATATACTGTAAGCTTTAATGGATCTTTAATCAGAAATTATAGATTGAATACAGTCAGGTCATACATATTGTATACATTCTAACAAGTGGGGTACACTTAAGAAATCCTTTCAAGAAAGATGGATTTAACAATCCTATTGTAAATCTCTTAACGGAGTGCTCACTACATCAGTGTTGCTAAAGCTCTTAATAGAGTAGATCCTAACAGGTCTCCACATTAATACTCCTAATAGGGTAGATCATCATAAGTGATCAAATTTTAAGCCTTAACTGGCTCCCTTCCATTCTGGAGATAGTGAAGTTTTGTGGGTGACATCCCCACCGCAGTTTTTAATTCCTAATAAGAGTTTTCTGCGATATCATATCTTGTGTTATGTGTCTATTACTTTCATGAATGTTTCTATGAATGTTGCATACAATTAATTTTATGAATTAATACTACATGCATAATAAAGAACATCAAATATGGTTGGTAATACAATAAAGATTGATTGCTAAAGAAGAAAGGTGAAAAGTGTTAAAAATTTTAGAGGTACTGATTAACTCCTCCCCTCTCAGTACTACTTCCCATTAATCCCAACAATTGGTATCAGAGTTGATTCTCTTCTTGGAAATTTTAAAGGCTTAAGAGAAAAGATCATACAATGGAGAAGCACAAACTTGATAAAAATATTGAGAATAAAAGCTTGAAATTCAGATGTTCTATGAATAGTATAAAGAAGCTAGAATAAACATGAGATAGTTTCTTGATGAAAGAGAGACTATGACATCTTGCAGTAATGAGATAGATTATCAAGAGGAAGAGATTCTAGATTTCTTTGAGTCTTCAAGATCAAATACAAGCAAGGCATCAGATACATCAGAAGAAAGCATCACAAGCCTAACTGAAATCAATCTACATCTGGCTGGACAATTCAAATCTCTACAAATGTGTCAAGAGACACAGATGCTAAGGATGATTTATGTCATGAACAATGCTAGGAAAGCTAAACAAGAAAGAACACTAGCTATTGATGATAGAAGAAAGATCATAGAAAAGATACAAGAAAAGGAGTCTGAGATACAAAGACTTATAGAGCATCACCATGAGGTTACAAATTAGATTATTCTTATGAGTCAAGAAGCAAACAGAATTAATATGGAACTCATTGAAAGAATACAGATTATCGGTGAACTAAGAGAAGAGAATAAAAAACTAAAGCATGAGGTTAGAATTCAAAAATAGCATAATGCTATGATTAAGAGAGTTGAAGAGAGTACAAAAATGATGGATGAATTCTTGAATGCAAAAAGAAGACCCAACACCAACACTAGACTAGGGTACACCAAACATGGAGAGTCATCAAATAAAGCTAATCCAAAAGATGACTACATCAATCCTAGACCAAGGAAGTTGACATGTAATCACTATGGAAAGCAAGGCCACACCTCAAATTTTTGAAAGAGCAAAGAAAAAGGTATTCCTAAATCTACATTTACATTCATAAGACATTGTTATAATTGTAGCAAGAAAGGACATAAAGCATATGAATATAAATCAAAGGTTTAAGAACCGAAGAAGGAAACCTATATTGACAAGTATTGACACACCTACAAAATGCATGGGCACACATCTCTTGAATGTAGGAAGATGAAAATTGAAGCATGGAAACCCAAAAATGAAGAAAATACATATAAACTGAGTAGAGTTGGTAATTCATATGTTTGGGACTACAATACATGGATAAACTGTAGAGCATGTGATAGATATGGTCACATTGCTACAAACTGCGTGAGAATATGGACCAAAAGGTCTAGAGGCTGGACCAACCTTAGAATGGTGTGTTTGCACTATCATAAGGTTGGACATCTAAAGAAGGACTACAGAGACCAAATAACAGAAACCACCACTTTTAAAAATGGTAACATCATTAAAGACATCAAGAAAATGAGAAAGAAAATGTGGAGGAAAGCTTAAACCATTGAGGAAGCTGGACCAAGGAATGCAGTAGGTGACACCTCATCCCATGGATCTGGTGACATCACCACCCCTTCCTAAAGGTGAACAAGTACACCAAATCATATTTTGAATCAGTTCCATTATACAAATTGATAGATAGTCAAAATCTGCATGAATAAAGATGCATATTATGTTACTTGTTACAATTCTGAGAAAACAACCCCACCGGTAAACACATGCCAAAAATCATTAGTGAACATAAAAGGATGAGCTATCTACACTTATCAAGAATCCTCGGTCAACACATAAAAAGGCTAAGTCACAAATGTAACCCAACACTCGTCGATAAGGAAGCAAAGTTACAGTTTTGTCTTGACACTACACGAAATCCGTCAGTGAAAGAAATAATCTTAACAGGTATCTTGAGCATCCTGTCAACACCCAGAATGTTATTTGAGAGTCTTCCTGATGAACTCCGTCTTTATGACCCAACAAGTTGTTAAGCATTATGACAGACTGAGGAAAAAAGTCTATAAATACTCGATGGAAGCACTTCATTCTTCACATGTGAATTGAGAAAATAGAGTAGATAAAAAAAAGATTCGTTAGCAGAGTATCCTTGACTCAATCCAGTGCACTCCAAATAGATCACTCACAAGTTACATGGATCAAAGTAAGTACCAAGTGTATCAAAGAACTCTATTATTATTTTCAAAATATCCCTAAATTCAAAACACAATGGAAACCACTTCAAGAACAGTAAAGTTGAAGAGTGATAAGAAGAATGTCATTAAGCTAATCAAGAATAGCACTTGTGTGGAACCAAAATACAAGATATGCCCAGAGATTGCATCACAACCCGATGATTCTAGCACATTTTAAAAAATTCCACCTAGGGTTTTGTTGATAGAAGACCTTAGATCATATATTCACTGTAAGATCACTAAGATTGGTGATCTGGAGATAGATTAAGCTTATAATAATCTATGTGACAAACAAGGGAACCTAAAGGAAGAACACAAGCACCTGCAAGTAAAAGGGATAACAAATGCCTTGTATTTCCCAAGGGTTTTCAAAATTGATTGAATTAGGTTGGTACTGAGAAGAATGCATGATCAGAAGCTATAGTTGGATGAACCCAAGCAGATTACAAAGGATGTGTTACATGCTTTAACAAGTTACCCTATAACCGACAAACCAAAGGCACACAAGCATCCATCTCAACCAAAATTTGAAAAACTCACCAATGTTGTATGGGATAACCGAGGACTTAAGATGAACACCATCACCAACAAGGAACTAAAGTTTGGTGCATTTGTGATAGGGTACAAGATCTTTCAAGCTAGTAGGATAAACACCATAGCATCAACAGCAGTAAGCACAGATTACAAGATTGTCATCAAGGGAATACAAATGGATCTATGTGAGATCCTACTGAAGCAAGTTGATGAGAATATGTTAAGAATCAGGTCTGCAAGACAAACACATGTAAGTTTGGCTCACTTATAATATGTATATTCTTTTATTTTCAAGAATGCTTTCCTTTAGTTGGAAAAGTGAAGTGGGACACTACCAAGCTAGTCACACTGTAGATAAGTGACCTTATCAAGTCACTATGTGACAACTTTGATTCAGTGATGACTGAATACTTCCTTGACTTCAAGGAAAAGATGATGGAGAGAGTGAGGATCCCTAAATAGTTGATTGAAAAGCATAGGGATGAAATATGTTTTATGGTGGATTCAAATTTCACTCACATTAAACCAGTTGTACCAAGGACATCCTAGTTACCACCTCTTGACTATGAGATTAACATAGATCACGCAACAAATGCAATTGATGCACTATTGAATGTACCACTTGACAATAAGAAACCAAGATTTGGAACATATGAAGAGGCAAAGTCTAAGATAAAAATAGGCCTAGTCATCAAGAAGATTGTCAACAAGAAAAAGAAGATGGTGAATGATCTTGAGAAGATGTTGTCGGTTAATGAGGAGGAGAAATAAAAAATAGAGGACACCGAGGAACAGGATGCCATCAGTGAAGAGGAAGATAAGAAAGAATCAGATTCTAAAGCCACTGAGTCTGATGTACCTCCACCTCGAACAAAAAAACCAAGGACCAGAGCATTTTAGAGGACAAGGAGCCAAATTGCAAAGAAACATACAACACCTCTTAAGAAAGGTCAAGTGAGGAACTATAAGAGGAAGCATAAAACAAAGAATCAAACACCTACCAAAAGGAGGAGAAGACTAGTTATAACCAAGGCAGACATTGAAGATTCAAAATAGGATGAGCCTGAGGTAGAAAGAAAAGCTTAACCCCTAGAACAATTGATGAAACTGTTGATTTAATTGCTACAACAGGTACCATGACTGATAGGAAATTAGAAAATAGGTAAAGCTAGAGCTTGAGGACAAAAATAAAATAGAAGATGCAATAATTAGGGCTATGGTCAACTTCAAATATGTACCAGTTGAGTTTTCTAACAAAATACCCAAACCAATGAGTGACAGAATATCAAGACGATGGTCTTATGCTTTGCACACAGAAAAGAAAACAAGGGAGAGGATACTTGTAACACTCATGCCTTCTAAATCCAAAATGGAAGAAATAAAATAAATAATGAAAAAGAATTCAAATAAATTTGTGGCGAAGATAAGAGCGTACAAGGTGCTACAGGATAAGTTCTTAGAGCTAGACAGCATGACGGATGCTAAATGGAGACAAATTCTTAATCTACCTGTAGAATCAACAAGTTGTGAGAAACAATTACTTCTCACTGAGACACCTCATACAGACGAGAAGAAAGATAAAGCAAGTCCAGAGCACATTACTTTGGATAATATTGAAGATACTGAGCCCATTGACTTAGATAAAGTCATGGATGATCTTGACATTCAAGATATCACTCACTATGATTCTGATAAGGATCCACAAAAGGATGATAATGTAATATTCATATCTCTTAAGGATCAAGAAAGGCAACAATAATTGGAGACACAAGGAAATAAGGACATGGATGTTGCTGATGAGATATGGCCAAACACTTCAATCATTGACATAATAGGACTAGACCCTGCAAAACAAATCCAAAAGGATGAAGATGCCACTGCTCAACAAGCTCAAACCGATGAGCAGGACACAACTCTAGATGCAGCACAGGTGGACACACAAAACAACATGCCAGTATTGATGAAGGTCATCAATCTGCTAGAAGGAAATGAATAATCTACTATAGCAGATACAAGAATACCCAAAGACAAGGGTGATGCAGAAAAAAAGGATACAATAGATGAATCAAAAGATACAATTGCAAAACAAGCTGCTACTGATGATCATCAAGACAAGTCTACTGATCATAATAAAGAAGGAGAAAAACAAGTAGAAGAGGATAAGCAAAAGGAAAAGAGTCAAGAACCAAAGACAGATGAACCACAAAAGAAAACTAAAGAAAAATCTATTGAAACACCCAAGGTTGATGAAGATACATCTTCACCTAACCAACAGGTGAACCCCGAGCAGAAGGCACAAGAGGTTTCATCTACAAAGCCTTCACCGAGTACCTCAGAGAAAACAAATGAACTAGCAATGGTAATTCATACATCTTCTTCTACACAAATCTCAAGGAAGAAGAAGAGAAAGAACAAAAATCTAGTCGCTCTGGATGAAATAATTGAGATTCCAGTATGTGATCCTAGAACATTGGATCCTACTAAGTTGACAAAGTATGCTATACTTTGTGAGAGGAAACCTATCCAGGATAAACTGAGAAAAGCCACAAAGGAAGCAAAGGTACTTGAAGTTGCAAGAGGAATCCTTCATCAAATTGTACCTGATACAGATGTTGATAAAATAGCTCCCATGCTTGATCAATTAGTGGTTCTCACCGATGCTATCACATCTCAAAACATAAATGTTGAAAAGGCTATGGAAGCTAGACTTGAAAATAAATATGAATTCAAGCTAGCAGAGAAGATAAGCCAAGAAATAGCACTGCAAAAGGTGAAGCTATCTGAATTGGTAAGCACGTTAGACCCCATAATTTCATAAGCTATAGCCTTGATACAACAATTGTGCACATTGGATCAACTCACAAAAGAGTATACTGATAAGATAACACAAATTTATGTTGATCTTCAAGCTAGTGTGCAAGGTCTAAAAAACATTGAAGATGCAATCAAATTGCACCAAAACCAGCTTAAGCAAGAGAGGAAGCTGAGAAAGGATATACAGATTGTAGAAACAAAGTTTAGAGATAAGTTGAATGAGCTTCAAGCTCAACTCTTACCAACTCTCACATCACTGCAACAACATATGACAGAGGCAAGAACACTTATTACCACCCCAGAAATGTCTATCCTAGACAACATTTATGATATGCATGCCAGGATTGAGCTAGAGCACATGGCATTGGAACTCCTCAAAGAAAAATGACAGAAAATGATAGAAGATATCAAGAACAGTCACTCCCACAATCTTGACACTCTGTAAGTTACACATTTTTGACAACTTATAAGTTGTACATTTTTGTCATGATTATCAAAAAAGGGGGAAAATATATGTACATTCAGTCAGTAAAAGGGGAAAATGAAAGCAGGAAATGATATGGATAGTGAGTCATTAGAATGAGGAAAGAACAAAAAGGAGAATGTATAGTACATAGTCAAGTATACATGTACATATACTTATACTATACCGATGCATACAGTTAGGGGGAGTCATATAATGACAAGGATATATACACAGTGTACATACTAAACACTTTAGTAATTTGCACATATCAATTTTTGATACTAATGTCAAAGGGGGAGATTGAAGACATTATATTTTTCCATTAGTATATGCAAGGAAAAACATGATAAACACCATCAGTTTATACTACACCGATAGACAGGGAACAACACTACTCGACGCCAAGGTTACCGATATTGCTAAGTACAAAGAATCCCAATGCAACACTATTCAATGTTACCTAATAACAAAAAAGATCAAGGGAACCCGATGATCAGTTCAAGGAAGGAACACTGACAGACTTTCAGTTCACACCAACGATCAGATACCAAGAGTCAGTTACATCCCACAAAAAGTGGATCTAATTTTCCACATCAGATAAATCACTGAAGTTTTATATTTAGCTTCTTGATTTGTTTTTAAATCCATTACGTGTGGGAAAAGCAATGTAATTATTATTGTTTTTATCAGTTTAATTGATTTAAAACATGCAAACTAAAGGATCAAGGTCAAGTTGTATACCTTGGATCCAGAGTTAACATTGTAATGCATGATTCTAAAATAGCTCAAAGATCTTGTATAAATAGATGCTCAATCAATTATGAACATGTTTTTCGATGATTATTGTAGCCACTAAGAGCATCTAAGGATCATACAAGAGAATACCTGCAGAAGCACAGAAAAGGATCAAATCAGTTTTCAAGAACAAGAACAAATGCTACCGACGAGCAGGAAAAGGTATTAATCAATCACTATAAGTGATATTCATATACTGTAAGCTTTAATGGATTTTTAATCAGCAATTATAGATTTCATATAGTCAGGTCATACATATTGTACATATTCTAACAAGTGGGGTACACTTAAGAAATCCTTTCAAGGAAGGTGGATTTAAAATTCCTATTGTAAATCTCTTAACCAAGTGCACACTACATCAGTGTTTCTATATCTCTTAATAGAGTAGATCCTAACAGGTCTCCATATTAATAATCCTAACAGGGTAGATCATCAGAAGTGATCAAATTGTAAGCCGTAACTGGCTCCCTTCCATTTTGCAGATAGTGAAGTTTTGTGGGTGTCATCCCCACTGCAGATTTTACTTCCTAACAAGAGTTTTCTGTGATATCATATCTTGTGTTATGTGTCTATTACTTTCATGAATGTTTCTATGAATGTTGCATAGAATTAATTTTATGAATTAATACTACATGCATAAGAAAGAACATCAGATATGGTCGGTAATACAATAAAGATTGATTGCTAAAGAAGAAAGGTGAAAAATGTTAAAAGTTTTAGAGGTACTGATTCACCCCTCCCCTCTCAGTACTACTTCCCATTAATCCCAACACTTGAAGCTAAAATTTTTCATTTTTCCTTTTTGACAATTCTTACACATGACATGGTTGGGTTTTTACATACTCGGTAAGCCTCTTACTTTTCTGTTCTTGCTTATCCTAACCATGTTGTCAAAATTCACATGACATAACCTTTTATGCCATAACCAAATGTCTTCATTTTTATCCAATAAACAAGTGTTCTCAATCTTATCAAGATAGAATAGGTTACCTTTTGTTTTTTCACCACTACCGATCAACCTTCCTATTTCATTATAGATCTTTGCCATTTTATTCTCAAATGCAACTCGGTGTCCTGTGTTATTCAACTATGAAACACTCAGTAGATTATATTTAAGTCCTTTCACCTAATATGCATTTTCACAGCTAATCAATTTATTCAACATGATGGTTCCTTTACCTTCTACTGGACAAGGGGAGTCATTATCCATCCTTACTGATCCACCATTATAATATTCAAAAGTTTCAAACTTTTATTTATCTCTAGTAATGTGGTGAGTACAGCCATATCAATAATCCAGACATCATTTTTACTAACTTTAGATATGAGTTCAATTTCAACATACCTTTGTTCTTCATCTGAATCATCCTTAATAGAAACAAATACTACCTCAATATCTTCATCAGATTGGGTGTCAATATTTTCAGCTTTGTTCTCAACCAGGTAACAAGCCTTCTTTCCTTTGTCCTTGTATTCTTGGTATAGTATGAGGAATTCTTCAACCTGTTGGGAGCAAGCTTATACATGCAAGATTAGTGGGTTATCACATATAATCAATTCAAAATCACATGAAAGTGCAAGAAAGAAACAAAGAACACCAAATAACATCAGATTAAGCTAAAACAAGTAAGCACCCTATTTAACTTGTTTGATTTGCTCATTTTGATGGATGTGGGTGTGCTCTCTCAAATACACAAAATGCAATGGATCCCAATGCAATGCAAGATTGACAAGCAAGAAGAGAGATTCAAGAGTTAGTATGAAGAACTAGTCTCAAATCTTCTTCAAGATGATGTTCTAAGCTATGAAAATGATATGCAAGACAATTGAAATAAACTATGATTCATTAACCATTAGCCTAGCATATAACTTCTAAATGATTTAAGCATGATGTACGCCTCTCTCTCCGGTTTCCCACAGCTTTCCAAGGGTGGGAGTTAGTAGCGAAGGTTCACAAGTGAATGCAAATCAAATACGCAATAACTACTAAACGAATAATAGAAACGTGAGCAATAAAATGTACAAACAAGAGAAGGGAAGACAAGTAAATGCAAACCCTTTGATGCTTGAAGCTTCTATTGTCTCTCTCTACTCCTTCCAAAATGTTGTTCTTGATGCTCAGTATTGGCGGCGCAGCGTCTATGACTTGAGAAGCGTTGAGATGTTGATAATTGCAAAGTGTGTGTGTGATCGCAAGATAGCTTTGAATGCTGACAGAGTAATGGCGCTTGTAAGCTTGAAATCCTGGATCCTTGAAATGGTTATGAAGGGTTTATTATATAGGAATTGGTGATGGAATGAATGGTTGAGATCAATCCCAGAGATGGGGAGATGAACGGTTGTGATCAAAAGGAAC
>MU223537.1:19180-29322 GCA_018584345.1 Thuja plicata
TGAGAATGGATGGATGCTTGCTTGAAATCTTTCTCCTTATCTTGCTTGAATTGCACTTGAAAATCCTTCTCAATTGCGTAATGATGCTTAGAGAAAATGAGAGGAGAAAGCTCCCTTTTATATGAAATTAGGGTACAATCTCCTACGGAAGCCTACATAGGATAATTAAATCATTATTTAAGCCTTTACCCCTAGGAGAGGACCTATATTAAATATAATTTAGGAATCAACCAATTCGTAACCCAAAACAACCGACCCGAAAGCGGGAATAGACCTTTTGTGAAGACCGACATCCCGAAAACCAAAAGTTCCCAGGATTTGGACCCTGGGACAGGGTCGAGGTCGGCCCTATCCTAGGACAGGGCTGAGGTCGACCCTGTCCTAGGGCAGGGCCGAGGTCGACCCTGTCCTTGGAGGTTGACCCTGTCCTCAGATCCCAGGATCACAGGTCAGAGACCCAAAATGCAGAATTTAGGTCAGGAAATGGAGGTTAGAAAGGTAGGTCAGGGGGGAAGCCATGTCAAGATCAAGAACCCATTCAGAGGTGCTTTTCATGACCCCAAACCACTCACTCAGAAGGCTAAACCAGTCTCCTATGGAAGTGCTTCTATTTTCCAACTATACAGTATGGTATACCAGAATTGGTGAATACAATAGTAGAGTATTCAACAGAAGCCCAAGTGAACCAACCTTGTATACAAAGGTACATCAAGAAGAAATTTTTTTGATAGTTTTCTTATATGTTGATGATTTGATTTTCGCCGAAGATCTTTCTATAGATGAATTTAAGATTACCATGAAAACAGAGTTTGATATGACTGATTTAGGATTGATGAAGTATTTTCTTGGTATTGAAGTTACTCAATCTTGAAGATTGTATTTTTATATGTCAAACTAAGTAAGAAAAAGATGTTTTCAGAAGGTATAGGATGCTGAACTGTAGGCTAGCTACAACACTGATGGAAACTGGTAAAAACTCAGTAAGAAAGATCAAGGGTCAAATTTTGATCCGACTTTATATAAGAGATTGGTTGGAAGTCTCATGTATTTGACAACATTAAGGCCTGATATAATGTTTTCTATAAGTTTAATATCTAGATTTATGGAGTCTCCTATGAGTGCCCATTGGTAATCTAGACAAAGAATCATAAGATATGTTGCCGGAACAACAAATTTTGGCACTTTGTATGCATTTGTTCTGGATTTTAAATTAACTAGATATTTTGATAGTGATTTTGCAAGCAGTGCTAATGACAGGAAAAGCACATCCGGGTATGTGTTCAGGTTTGGATTGGGTGCAGTAGCATGGGCATCAAAGAAGCAACCCATTGTGACTTTATCATCGGATGAGGAAGAATATATTGCAGTGACAGTAGTAGCTTGTCAGACTGTTTGGATGAAAAAGATTTTGAATGAGTTGCTACATGGAGAGGAAGAGCCGACTCAGATATATTGTGATAATGAATCTGCCATTGCATTAAAAAAGAGTCATGTTTTCCATAAGAAAAGTAAGCATATTGATACTAGATATCATTTCATTCGAGAACTAGTAAATAGAAATCAAATTTGTATGGAATTTTGTAGATCCGAAGATCAATTTGCAAATATATTTACAAATCCCTTGGGAAAGGAGTTGTTTGAAATTCACAGAGAAAATATTGGAGTTTGTATTAAGTAATAATAGTTCTACTTAAGAATATAAGATAAAAATTAAGGGGGAGTGTTGGAAATAATTATAATTTCTCCCCTGCCAGTGCTGAGTCATTTCTCCTCCTGCCACCGAATGCATAAGTATATGATTTGTGCTTATCTCCATGTTTCTGATAAGATCAGATTTGAAAATATGATTTGTTTTTATCCTCTTTGCACAACATCAGATGGTTACTTGCCTTGTACTGCAAGTTTTATAACCAGCAGTACCAATCAGATTTGTCTGTAGCATGAAACAGGATATCCCTATTTTGTCTTCATTCTCTCACTGTCAATGAAAACTCGTCTTACATAAGATCTTATTTGTTCTTATCCTGGTGTGTTGAAAATCAGATTTTTTGTTTGTCGTATACTACAAGTCTTTCAACCGCCTTTACTCACCGACTGTAGGAGATGCAACTTATTAATATATATCTTATGCAACTTTGTGAATGCAATTTTCTGAGCATGCAAACTTGATATCTGAGGACAACTCTGTAGAGTTCTATATTTTGTATCAGTTGTTTTATTATTCAATAAAATTCTTTTTGGTATGTTGTAGCATCCAATTTTCAATGCTCTGTTCCCTCACAATCTTTAATCAGATAAAAGCTCTGTTTTCTATTAAGTTTATATGCCCTTTTTATTACTCTATTTTCTATTTCACTGCATCCTTCAGAAATTCACGGTCATCCTACCAATGCAAATTTGTGATAATTGAAGAAAAAAATCTTCTTGTAAAAATCTTCTTGATGCATGCTTAGTTTCCTTTTGATGTGTGTTTAGCTCCCTTTTCCTTGATGCGTGCTTAGATCCTATGTCTTCTAATTTTGAATAAAGACAAGTTTAGAGGGAATGCTTCCACTTATAATAACTCTCAAGCGAAATATTCTTCCAAGTTGATATGGAATATGGCCTTGCAAGCTATTATCTTTTAGAGAAATATTCTAAAGAAGGAAAGATTTCCCTAGAAAGGGAGAGATGGGGCCAAGTAGTAACAATACACATTGTGGGATTTGTTATTCATGCAAGGGTAAAAAAGGATCCATTTCAATATGTCACTTTATACCTACTTGAAAATTCCTTATTAACCATGTACTACAACCACTTTAAAAATTGTTAATACTTATGCACAAATGTCCGAGTAGTTGTTCGGAAAATGTTAATACTTATGACCAAATGTCATGATTTTCATTCTTGGCTTGCTTTGCACCAAAGGCCAAATAACTTATGTGTGGTTTAAGACTGAGATTCGTTTTTAAATTTAACTGATGATGTGAAGACTGATGATGAATGATGTGAAGACTGAAGATGAGGTGCACGACAAATTTAAATGCAAGACTTGACTTTGTTTGGAATACCATTTGGCAGCTTTAAATGCATGACTTCGACTTTGTTACAGAGATGGAAGTGGAATCTTGATGGTTATGTTAATGACTAAAATGATGGTTATGCATAATTATTGGGCTACCGTTCAAAGTAAGGTAGAAAAGAGAAGTGAGCTATCTGAGAGGAAAAGCAATTTCCTCCCATTTTCCACAACTTGGGATGCAATTTCAAATGTCTTTGTTTGAAATGCAATTTTCTCCTTAAGTCATGAATGAAGTGAGGGCTGAGAACGTTGTGTTATGTGATATATGCGTGGGGAAGACGTTGCGTGTTATGATTGAGGAGTGGGGTTTGGCAGCTTTATGTGCACGACTTGACTTTGTTACACGACAAGTTTGAAAAGCCGTCGAAGTGGGATCTTGATGGTTATGTTTGAGAGTAAGGTGAAATGCACGGGTTCACTTTAAATACAAGACTTGACTCTCTTTTTGGAATACTTTAATGCACGACTTGACTTTGTTACATGACAAATTTGGGTACAAATTTGACTATCATAGTTCAAATTCTTGTCAAGACTGAGATTCGTTTTAAAATTTTCTCCAGAAGTGACAAATGATGTGAAGACTGAAGATGAGCTGCACGACAAATTGAAATGCACGACTTGACTTTGTTTGGAATACCGTTTGGCTGCTTTAAATGCACGACTTGACTTTGTTACAGAGATTAAGCTCTTTAGTAAAAATAACTGTTTGGGAAATTATATATTAATTTTTTTAAGAATAAATTATATGTTTATCTTTTAATTTGTGTTCTTTTCTTTTATATATATGATGCTAACTTTTAGAAATATATATGAAAATCCTTCGTAGATGCCATATTTGGCTCCAAAACTCCTGTCTCTGCGGATGCAAAATTCAATTTCGCGGAGGAGGATGGAGCCCGTGTCACCGGTAAGTTCTCTGGTTCTTTGAAATCTTTCTCCATTTCGCCCAACCTAGAAATGGTTAATGAAATTAACAATGAAAAATCTAGGTTAAAAAACTCCGCCATTTTCTTTGCGGCTATAGAAATTGATAAATGTCTGGCCCGTAAGTTTCTTGACGACTGGTTCCATAACTACTAGAATCTTAAACTTGGGTTTCACATCTCTTTCTGCAGACAGATACAAAAAGGATTATTTGTTATATTTTTCAATAACCATGATGCCTAGGAAGCCATTGTTAAGAGGCAATACTGGTCTATAGGGAACACCTCCTTTCGTGCGCTCGCATGGACGTCGGAAGCCATATACAAAGAGGTTCTTGCCCTATCCGCCCCAAGATGGATTCTGATTAACCATTTGCCTCTTTTTTATGGAGATTCCTACCTCAGCTCATAGAACCTATGGGAAAGGTTATCAGAGTTGATGATACGGCAAGGCTTGTGCCACATATGGATGCTCGTGCCCTTATTTCCCTCAAACCTAAAATGGACATCCCTGACTCCCTGGATATCAACATCTTTGATGAATCTTACTCCTGCCCTATGGAAATTTTAGGAGGTTTGAATGCGTGCTTTCTCTGCAAACGTGAAGGCCATCTAAGAAAAGATTGTCCTATCATCCAAAAGAAATACACCTCTGTGAGAACTAATGCTTCTTCCATGACTTCCCCTCTGCCTAAATCTAAGACTACCTCCCAAGAGCCATCTCCTTCCCCTACCTGTATTCCTCAACATGTTTCCCTAGTTGATTTTGCACCCCCCACGACTTCCCCACTAGTTCAAACCCCCGTGAACGATGTCTTCGAAGCTCAAAGCATTAACCTGCCCAATGATGGCTTTCAAATGGTGACCAAAAAGAGGAGAAGGAAAACCCCTAAACCTTTGCCACTGCACGTTGTTGCCTTCAACCTTAAATCCCCCATCCCCGAATGCTCCCATCCATCCCCTGTTGAACATGTCGAAATCTCTCAATCTCAAAAGATTAATCCAAAAACCTTTATAGAACTTGATGAGGACTATTTTGTTGAAATCATCCCCGCTAGCCACAAAACCACTCAACCCACTGATAGTAATAAAGCAAAAACTTTGGATTTGAATACTAAGGTTTTTTCGAACCTAGTCATGAATATGGAAGTTGCGGGAGCAACCTTATCTGAAGATGATGAAAAAGATGAAAAAAATGCTTTACCTAAATGCAAACGAAGAGGTAGACCTCCTGGATCCAAGAATAAAAACTCCTCTAACCCGAAAAATGGTGAAGCACCATTGGATAACAATACTCCTCATGATGAGGAGATGAACCTTAACTGTAGCCCTCCCCAATCTAGTTAATCATGTATTGCACTTCTTGGAATATTAGGGGCCTCGAATCCCCGGACATAAAGTATATTGTTAAAAGATTTCTTAATTCTCTAAAGTCTATTGATATCTTGATGTTGCGAGAATTAAAAACTACTAGTTTCATGTTAGAGGCCAATCTGAATTTCATTTGGAATGATGCTTCTAAAATTTACACTAACCATCCTAAAGGGAAAGGTGGGACCGACATGCTGGTCAACCTGAAATGGTCTAAGTATATTACTGCTAAAGGGATATCCCGGGCTATAATAGGGTGGTTTGGTTCACCTTTAATTTCAACAATCACAACTTTGGTGTTTGCTCCATTTATGCATCCAACGACGTCAAGGAAAGAGCAAACCTCTGGAGTTGGCTTATCTCTCTCCCTAACATCTCCTGGCTCTTTGGAGGAGACTTCAACATGGTTGAGTCTCAAGATGATAAATTGGGTGGCCTCCCTTTTGTCTGGAAAGATGTTGAAAAGCCTCACTGGCTTAACCTAAAATGCAGTAAACAACTTTATGATCCCTTGACTGATAACAAAGACTCTAAGAATTACCCGTGGCATACTTGGTGTAATTTTCAACAAGGTGATAATAGAATTTATGCTAGATTAGACATATTTTATGCTGATAAAAACTTTTTCTCTTTTCTCCCCAATTTTGATGGTGGTTTTGTCTCTTTGTCTCCTACTGCTCTTTCAGACCATCACCCTATCTCTATCTCGGTTAGATTTAATGATTCCCCTATCTAGCCTAAGGGTGGCAATCCCAAATTCATTTTGAACACTTCTCTTCTGGCTGATGAAGATATCCTTGCTGCCATTAACCTCATTAGGCTTATAAACAAGAATAATCCTCCCTCTCACTCCCAAAATTCTCTTTGGAATCATAATATCAGCTCCTGGCATTCCCTTCTTCAAACCTTAGGCCAAAAGAAAGATAAAGGCTTCAGATTCAAAGAAAATTTGCTCTCCAACAATCTGCATACTGCGGAGCTGCATGTCCAAGCTAATCCTAACAATAGTGATCTGATCTCCTTTGTCTCAAATGCTAGATTTGAACTCAGACAACATCTACAAATCAAGGTTAGGGGTGCTAAAATCAGATCTCGGGCCCATTGGCTCCAATATGGGGATAGGGGAACAAAATTCTTTTTTAACTTACTCAAGCATAAACAGAGCAACGAGTCCATAAACAGAATCATTGTTGATAACATTGAATTTAACCAAGAAAGTGACATTAAAACTTCCTTTGCCTCCTTCTACAAAGATCTCTTCACCTCCAAAGATACTGAGGATGCAAAGCGCATTAGGAATAACTATAAAAGACTTATCCCCAATAAGATCTCCCAACAAGATGCTGCTCTTCTTGGCGGTGATATCTCTGTTGATGAAATCAAGTAGACTATTAACCTTCTCCAAAATGACAAGGCACCTGGCCCTGATGGCTGCCTCTGGAGTTCTATAAAGCTAATATTGCCTGGATTAGTCAAGAATTATTTGAAATATATAATGAAGCTCTTCACGAAGGCTCCCTGGGTCACTCCATTAATAGTGGTATTATCAAACTTATCCCAAAAGGTGGAGACAAAGCCCTTATTAACAATTGGAGGCTGATTACCCTCCTCAATGTGTCATACAAGATAATTGCCAAAATCTTAGCTATTAGAGTGGAAAATATCCTTCCTAACTTCATTAGCCCTTCCCAGACTGGTTTCATTAAGGGAAGATACATTCTTGAAAATCTTATTACTGGGTGGGAAGCCATGGAATGGTCCAGATCCTCTCATCAAAATAATGTTATCTTGTTGTTGGACTTCGAGAAAGCTTATGATAGGATTGAATGGGAATTCATCTCCACTATGCTGGAGGCCTTTGGTTTCCCTGGTGGTTTCAATAATTATGTTAACCTCCTCCTTAAAGATGCCTCTGCCTAGGTGGAGGTGAATGGATACTTATCTGATTCTTTTTCCCTTGGTTGATCTATTAGGCAAGGATGCCCCCTTCCTCCTGCCTTGTTTGTCATCACCTCGGAGGCTCTCACTTATATCCTTAGTGACAATTCCACCTCCCAAGCTATCAAAGGTATCACTCTATCGGATAACTCTATGCTTATCAACTCCCAATGTGCAGATGATACTGCTCTTTTTCTGGAAGTTACTGAAGAAATTTTTACTGCTATGCAAAACAAAATGAAAATCTTTTGCACTATTTTCGGTGCCTGGCTCTCCCACTCCAAATGCATATGCCTGGGATGGAAGGATCGACCACCAAAATGGTTTGATAAGTTTAATTTCCAATGGGGAGGGCCTCACCAGATTGTCAGGTACCTTGGTATCCCTTTCTCAGTTGATCCCTCCACAAAGGACATGTGGTCCTGGATTAAGGAAAAAATCACCAATAAGTTGGATAAGTGGCACAATAGACACCTCTCTTTGGCTAGTCGTGTGCAGGTCTGTCAAAAGATTCTTTCACCTATAACATCTATTATTCATCGGCTTGGATGTTTGGTAACTATCAGATTTTTTAAATCCAAAAAACTATTAGGAACTATCTCTGGTCCAATGGTAAAGGGACCAAGAAGATGCATGCTGTCAATTGGCAATGGTGCCACACTGATAAATTTTTGGGTGGCTAGGGCCTTAAGGACATCAAAATCCAAGGTATTTCCCTTGCCTCAAAGTGGATCTTCCACTCCCTGGAAGGGGATGAGCCTTGGAAGATGCTTATTAGAAGTAATATTGAGAGAGGTTTCCCTAAGAAGGCTAAGTCTTGGAAGAAGCTGTCTTTCAATGACCTCATTTTAGGAAGATTTACTGTCTTTGTTCAAGGGTTTGTTGTCTTTAAAACCATATGGAAAGCCTAGTAGCATATTAAACATATTATCTCTAATAAGGCCTTCCATGACTCTAACCTTCTCTTTGGTGAAAGGTCCATTTGGTGGAATTTGCAAATCTCTGGAAAACTGCTTGCTCTTTCTCAAGGTTGTTCTGTGAAGTTGTGGCATAATTTGGGTATCTCACAATTTATAGGTCTGTTTGAGCATGATAGAATTATAATTTGGGGCGTACTCAAGTCCTGCTACAATATTCCGCTTTCCCAAAAGAAGACTTATAACATGATTGTTAAAGCTTGCCAGGATTTGCCCAATCTCTGTTGTGTTGATTCCCACAAATTTTTGAAAATTAAGTGGCCGGATGGTACTATTGTGAGTAAGATTAAAGCTAAAAACATTTATAAAATTCTCAACCAGAATAGATCTATTATCAAACATGTCAATAAAATTTGGTATAGTAACTTGGAAGACAAAGATTGGAAAAAACATTTTGACAGACTTTGGAATAATGGCATCGATCCTAAAATTTGTTGCTTTAAATGGCTTACTCTTCTTGACAGGCTCCCTATTAAAAAAGACTCTTATACTACTGAAATTTGTAGCATATGTAAGATACCTGAATCTACTAGACATATCCTCTTGGACTGTACTTTTGCTAAAGCTATTTGGGATATGTTTGGTTTTTCATACCCCAAATATATTAACAGTTTTGAAATCATTAATGGACATATTCATGGCTTAAAGAAAGACACTAATCTATTTTGGAATATCTTGTCTTCTAACATCCTCTGGCAGCTATGGAAGTGCAGGAATGAAGAAAAATTCCTTGATAGCACCAGAGAACTTATTGACTTTGTCTTAAACTCACATATTCAAAAATTTCCTCGTAGGTTTCTATTAATATGCTGATTAGCGGGGAAAAGATGAAAAGGTTCCTTAAGATGGGCTACTCCACCATGTTTGTCTTCGAGATGAAAGACGGACATGAATGGAGGAGGCACATGGATAACATCATTCTTTTTTATGAGATGGTTAAGAGGCTACATGAGGAGCTCAAGAGGAATAAAAATGCAACGGATGACCAGATCTTCATGCTGGCCCAGATTCAAGCTAAAACAAACATGGTTTGGATGGAAGGCCCCATGCGTTGGACTGCATGGGCAGACACTTACTATGACATTCTAAACCAGTACCTTATGTTTTTTTCTCTTTTTGAAATATCTGATACTTTCTGTCGATAGTGGTGTTTATAACTTGCTACTCTCGGGTGTTCATATTTTCATATTTTGATACCCTTGTTGAGGTTGTGCCTCTCGGTTGACAGTCTTTGGTAGTATTTTTTGTAAATTTACTCTCTAATCATACTATTATCAATACAAAGATATATATGAAAGTTAAATTATTAAAAAAATAATATAATATATCTCTTAAAAACATAATATAATAATCATTAATATTAAAAATATTTATGATTTTTTAAAATGAGATAGATGATCTATTATTAAAAATATTTAAATAAGAGATGTAGATTTCTACAATCTATAGATGATTTGTTTTTGAATTGGAACATGTGATTATTTTTTCATCAATATTTCCATCACATCACATTCCTCGTCATTCATGCTTATGATGGATTAGAGGATGTGATCTAAAATTTTATGCAAAAAACAATCACACAATTGAATCTAGAAGCAAAGGCAAATAATATTAAAATATATAATTCCAAAATTAATCATATCTTCCATAAATATATATGTCTTTGTAAAAGTTAAATAATTGTATTATTAAAATTTATATGTAATATGTACTCTAAAATGAATAAATAATGTTATAAGTTTTATTAAAATAAATACAAATTAAAACATAAAAAATTAAGTGTGTATATATATATATATATACATATTTATATATATATACATATATATATGTATATATATGTATATATATATATATATATGTATATATACA
>MU223537.1:31838-61755 GCA_018584345.1 Thuja plicata
TACCACCAAGGGAAGGAGCGGGGAGGGCCGCAAGGTTGGAAAGGACGAAAGGAGCAAGGAAGTTGGGGAAGGTCAAGGATGGTGGCAGTTATCCAACGTGGCTAAAAGAGGTTATATGGGTCTTCTACATCGTCCCTTTCCACCAACCCCCTTCTCCTTGTTAATGAACATGATGGTGGGTTGACAACATCATCTCGCCACACCTATATTAATTCTGGTTCTTATTCTCTCCCCATTAGCCCTCCCCCCAACAATTTAGAGTTCTCTTTGTCGCCTCACCATCACTCAGTGCATGACTGGGAGAGCAAGTTGGTGGTCAACCTGTCTAATGCCACTCTTGACCCCTTTGCATTTAATTATCTAAAGCAGGGTCTTAATTTTGCTATGGCCCCTCGTGCCATCCCTCATGTTCAATTTCTGGTTGAAATTGAGAATGCTATACGTTATCTTCCCATGGGTGTTGCAGAAGAAATTAGGGAAGATTGTGCAGTGGCTCTTAGACATGCCAAACCATCCATGCACAACATCCCCAAAGTTGAGATGATTGCCTTCAACAATTTTATGAACCAGAATGACGTAGTGATTTCCAAAGCCGAGAAAGGAAATGCCACTGTCATTATGGACACACAAGACTACGTCTCAAAGATGCGTGACTTGCTCTCTAACTCTAGGAGCTACAAAATTCTTTCTCGCAACCCTTGCCCCAAAATTTTAAAAAAATTCAAAGAAATTGTGTCCAACTCCTCTTTTGATGACGTAACTAAGAAAAGACTTTTTCCAACTAAAGCAATAACTGGGCTCACATATGTGGCATTCCAAAATTTCACAAAGGAGGCATTCCTTTGAGACCGATTGTGGGAACCATAGGGTCACCCACCTATTTTCTTGCATCTCACCTTGCCAAATTAATCTCGCCCATGGTGGGTAATTCTGACTCCTTTGTCAAGGATTCTAACCACTTTGTCAACTTCATCAAGGATGCCAAGTTAGATACTAATGACATCTTGGTAAGTTTTGATGTGGTCTCTCTCTTCACCAAGGTTCCCATTCCTGACTCTATCGAAATTGTGAAAAGCAAGGTTAGTCTTGAGATCGCCAATATGGTAGAGTTATGCTTAAGATCCACTTTCTTTTCCTTCGAAGATGTCATATATGAACAGGTTGAAGGAGTGGCCATGGGCTCCCCCTTTCCCCTATCATAGCCAACCTTTATATGGAGAATTTTGAGGAGACGGTCCTCCGCTCTTTCCCCCTCAAGCCAAGATGGTGGAAGCGATATGTCGATGACACCAATGTATGCTCACCTCATGGGCTTGAAAAAATTGAAGAGTTTCATAAACACATCAACAGTGTGGCCCCTAGCATATCCTTCACTAAGGAGCTTGAGTCTGAGAGCCAATTACCCTTCCTTGATGTTCTTCTTATTAAGTAACCCAATGATGACATTGGTCATTGTGTGTTCCACAAGGCTACCCATACTGATTTATACCTCCACTCCTCTTCCCACCATCACCCCACCCAAAAAGTTGGTATCCTTAAGACCCTAGCCCTTAGAGCCCACAAAATTTGCGATGGTGAAAACTTAAGCCAAGAGCTAACCCATCTTCATCAAGTCTTCAAGCTAGATGGGTATTCTCATAAGCAAATTTCTAAGGCTCTCAACCAAGCCAAGTCCTTCTACCTTTCCATCTCCATTTCTAAACCCTCCCGAACCTAAACTCCTTTGAATGCCTCCCTTCCTTTTCTGATGCCGAACTCTCTTTAATGCATTACATTCTTTGCTGAAACTTTGGTGAGCATGTTCATCTTGAACTTGAGAAATTTAACAACAATATTTGTATCATTCTTTAGAATCCCTTTATAAGCCGACCCAAAACTACCATTTCCTAAAATATTTTCATTACGAAACCCACCAGTTACATCCACAAGGTGTTCATAGGATATTTTTGGAGGCCATACTTTGAGAGAAGGGGTATTGGAATGTATGCATGATCTATAGGAAAACACTAGCAATAGAAGAGACATGATCAAAATTTAAATGCTGACTGCAATAGGAATTATTACCTTCTTTGATACTGATAGGTGTTTGTGATTGGAATGAGAGCATGGTGTCAAGTTTATCCATCCACCACAGAGCCCAATATTTCCCATAACTTCTGATGTTGAAAGCTCCTCCCTTTGGTACCACTCTAGTTAACCTATTTGAAGAGAGATTGGTGTGCTTAAGCATTTTCATCTTTTTGAAAGTCATCGATATCACACCTGACAAATTATTGCAAGAAAGATCCATGTATTGTAGATTTTGTAGAATTTCAAGTGATGTTGGGATTGGCCCCTCAAATGCATTTCCTAAAAGATTTAGATATTCCAAGCCCTTGCAACTTGCCAGTGCATTGGGAATGCTACCAGAGAAATTGTTAAGAGAAACATCTATAGCTAAAACCATTACCATTTTGCTCATTTTCAAAATAGAACCTTGTAACAAATTTCTAGAAACAGTGAAATAAAATTGGAGATTCTGAAGACCTCCAACTTCAGGAGGTATATTTCCCATTAGTTTGTTGTGCGTCAAGTCCATTGTTTCTAAAGTCTTGCATCTCACTAAACTTGTAGGTATTTTCCCTAAAAGTTTATTGTGATCAAGATAAAGGTCTCTTAAGTGTGAAAGCTCACCAAGACTTTCAGGAATTTGTCCCGAAAGCATATTCTCACTGAGTGAGAGCATTCTAAGCCTTTTTGATTGGCCAAAACTTTCTAGAATTCTTCCTTGTAAATTATTTGTGTCTACATCTAATCTTTCCAAATTTGGAAGCCTACTAAGTGTAGATGGAATGGTTCCATTCAATTTGTTTTCTTCTAGGCTTACTAAAGCCATGTTTGTGAGAGGTTACCAATCTCATGTGGTATGTTCTCCCAAATTTCATTTGACTGCAATGAGAAATATGAGAGTGAATTTGAAAGGCGACCAATTGAAGTGGGCAAGATGCTAGTGAGATAATCAGATCCCAAACTAAGATTTTCCAAGCTAGAACATTTAGTTAACACTATTAGAATAGACAAACCACTACTTCCACTCACAAAATGATTTTGTAACAAACTTAACCATCTCAAATGCTGCATTTTCCCAAATTGCAGGGCAATGTACTATTTAGTTGATTTGCATTTAAATCTAGGTTTTGCAGCTGAGTCCAACTGCCCAATGAGGTGGGTATTTCTCCACTGAGTTGGTCACAAATCTGATTCTCACAACTCGGACAACCTTCCAAACTCCCATGGAATTGGACCATTTAAGTAGTTCTGACATAGCGAATGTAATTCAATCCTATTAAGTTGTTAACTCAAAGTTCAAGCCAGTTTAGTTGACTTAGCATACTCAAATAATTAGCTATGAGAGCAGATCAGAATAATTAGAAGGCTTTTCCAAATGGGGAGGCAGTGCAGAGAGACATATTTAAATGGTCATCATCATCATCTTCATTCTTAGCTTCCCTGGAAAAATGTAATGGTTAGCTCACTTTTAAATGGTCGACATATTTTTTGTAATTTTCAATGGCAATGCGTGAATATCACGCCGGGTTGAAACAATAAATACTTAAAGTCATTGTAGATTTGATTCAAAGGGCAGTGTGTGTATTTCACACCGGCATGAAAAATATTAAAATATTAGAATGCATTCCTACATTTTATTCTAAAATGAACCCCACTTTCATGTAAGTTAGTTGATTGAAGTATTCACTAGGGGGTAAGCCGCAGGATGATCAGAAGTAATTTAGTGAATACAAGCTAAAAAGTAGGCATCATAAGACCCCACTTCAAGAAAGAATTCATTAACCACAAGTTATGAACTACATATATGGGTCCATCATAACGGGAAGTATTAATTTACCTTCTCTGTTGAGTAGTAGAAGCGAAGGTCACTTCGTGCTGCCACTATTCATATGTTGTTCTTTCTACCCAAGGAAATGCTAATTCTAATAGCATACTGACCTTTCATGTGCTAAGTTATAGGGGAAATTATTGACAAATTATTGCAAGAAAGATCCATGTATTGCAGGTTTTGTAGATCTGCCAATGATGCTGGGATTAGTCCCTCAAATGCATTCCCAGAAAGATTTAGATATTCCAACCCCTTGCAGTTTTTTAGTGCTTTGGGAATGTCACCAGAGAAATTGTTTTGAGAAACATCTATAGCTAAAACCATGACCATTTTTCTCATTTCCAAAATAGAACCTTGCAATAAATTTCCAGAAACATTGAAATAGAACTGAAGATTCTCAAGACCTGCAACTTCAGGGGGTACATTTCCTATTAGCTTGTTGTGTGCCAAGTCCACTATTTAGAGAGTCTTGCACCTTCCCAAATTGACAGGTATTTTTCCAGACAGTTGATTATGATCAAGAATAAGGTCTCTTAATTGTGGAAGCTCGCCAAGACTTTCAAGAATTGTCCCAGAAAACATGTTCTCGCCAAGTGACAACAATCCAAGCCTTTTTGATAGGCCAAAACTTTCTAGAATTTTTCCCTGTAAATTATTTGCATGAAGAAGTAATCTTTCTGGATTTGGAAGTTTGCCCAGTGCAAATGGAATGGTCCCATTCAATCGGTTTTCTTCTAGGCTTAGTGTTGCCAAGTTTGTGAGTTTCCCAATCTCGTAAAGTAAAAATATTAAATGGTAGTAGTTTGAAAGGTCTGTTATGTCTGCCGCCTTCTATAAGACTTTTAGAGGTTCTTTTAAGTCTAGTTTCCTTATTTCAACTTTTGAAAAAACAAATTAGAAAAATGACTTTATAATAAATGAATCCAAGTATTACAAAAGAAGTTACACACTACTTAATCAACTTTTAATTTTCTAATTCATTCACATGTTCAAAATTTGAGTTTAAAAACAAATTAATTTATTGACATGTTTAAAATTTGAGTTTAAAAACAAATCAATTGTAGAAACCATTTGTAATTCTTATTGTTTTTTTAAGAGATTAAAAAAATAAAGATTTAGATTTGATTTTTAATTTATTTAAGAGTTATGGTTATTCATTTGTGTAGTTAATTAGTTTTTTTATAGTGAATCTTTATGTTACTAGATTGTCTATGATTTTGATGATATCAACTACTTATATGGTAACAAAAAAACTCTAATCAAGGCTCATAGTAGATGGTAGATGGTAATGTATATGACTGTCATAATGACTAAAAAAATTTGTGGTATCAAAACATTGCTTTGTTATTATAAGTTGTTATACTTCTTCCAATATACAAATGCACTCAACCATGCTCTTGTTATACTTCTTCCAATATACAAATGCAAAGAATCACTCATCAAAATAAATAAGTTAAAATACACCAACATAAGTTGCGCTATCCAAATTTGTTGTATCACAATTTCTTCTATATAAGAAATAGTAGAATCAGAATTTGTTGTAATCACAATTTCTTGTCTATTTATATATATGAATGAAAAATATAAATAATCAATTTTACAGGTAAACTTTAGGAGGGGAAAGTGGAACTGATGAAAAGGAAAGAAATAAATTTATAGAATTATGTCACCTTTTTTTTAATATATAATTTATGAATTCATTTGGAATTAGTATATACAATTTTTCTCTACAAGTTATGAATGAAGCGAGGGTTGAAAACGTTATGTGTTATGTTTTATATGTGTTTAGACGTTTCCTTATGGTACAAGAGTGGGTTTTGGGAGCTTTAAATGTGCGACTTGACTTTATTATATAGTTTTAAATGCACGACTCGACTAAAGTGAAGTAGCCCTTTCATACTGAAGTGAAGTAGTCCATTCATACTAAATGTTCAAATAATCTGAGTGAAATAAAATTTATGAATTCATTTGGTATTTGGTTGCTTCCCATCGAATCAAATTTATGATTTCATTTGAAATTTGGTATGTGATAGCTGCCCATCTCAGCACATATGTCATAAATTTGACACAATCAAATCCAGAAATTCTAGTGAACACACATATGCCATGTCAAATCTTTCTTTTTTCCAAAACCTACTTGAACAATTCTTAAATAAATATGTGATAGTCTAGATCAATACTAAATGCTCAACTATAAAACAACGTGATGAGAAGTCAAATCAAATTTATGAATCTCGAGATGAATGAATTGAACGATGAAGATGAGGTGCACATCATCACATTTGCCAGCCCATTCTATCTTATTTTTCATTTGTTATGACACACTTGTACATCATTATATTTGCCAAAACATGCTCATTAATCTCAACCTCAAAATATATTGATATAATACTTAATACTAGTACTAGCATCGATAGAAGGAAATCATAATTGAAGCTTTAGATAATAAAACTATGTGTATAAAAGTGTAGATCTACAAACATGTATCATTGTAAAAGCACTCTTGTACATAGCATCATCCATTTTTTAGGGAATTAAAGTTACACTAGTGTCATGTGTTTTCTGTAGGTCCTCCTGAAAACATTCAGATATGGTCAACTCCAAATCATACGTGACTGACTTACCGTATGAGGATCTGTTGGTTGTATTATTGTTGCTAGTGAATATAGTACAACATATACTTTAAAACTAACAAAGATAATTCAAAATAAATTTTTCATTTAAACATTTTACACTTAGCTGCGAATTCCTCATTTTTATGCACGAGACTATGTATTTTTTAACTAAAATAATTTTTTTAAATTTTTTTATTTTCTTATTTCCTAGATTCCATAAGTAAAATAATAAATAAATATATTAAAAGTTTAAGATATATTTTAAAAATGTTAATAATAAAATAATAATATTATTATAAATGTTAATAATTTATTATTAACATAATGTTTTCGATTATAGTAAAAATAGTTTTTGAAGGGAACCGTAACCCTTTACAACAACATAAAAAGATAGGAAACCTAAGAACAAACCAAAAAGAGACAGCTGGGGGACAAAGAGAAAGGCATTACAAAACCCCCCAGCACAGACTACCAGCAAAACACAACCAAAAAACCAAAAAATAGCAACGAGGACAAGAAACCACCAAACTAATTCATATTTTTTATGAATTCCTCAATTTCCTCCTTCATCAATTCAAAATGTTGAATAGACTCCCTGAGATCCACAATCTCTTTAGTATCATCTATCTTATTCTTTCTTGAGCTGGCCCTTGTCCTAGAACCCGGACCAGCAGAGCTAGCCCCTTTATCACCATCATCCTCAATTTTGATAACGAGGTTGGTATTGCTTTCCAGCATCGCCAGGAGAGCGCGCAGGTTCTCAGTGGTAACTTTCATACCTTCGAAGTTCTGTTTCATGATTCTGTTAAGAGATTCCTCAATACATTGAATGCGACTGGAAGTAGTTTTCAAGCGGAAATTAACCACAACATTGATTATGAGCTCCAGTTTCTCCATCAGCACCTTGTTAACCCCAGCAGCCTTAACATTAGTGCCCACTACAGAAGGGTTCGTGTTCTTGGCTATCAACAGGGAAATTTTATCCACTCTTTCCTCTAGCTCAGTGTACTTGAGGTTAATATCTTTGATCTCTTCATAGAGTGAAGTTTTCATCTACATATCCATATCTGCACGATCCTTGGCCACCTGGATAAATCCTTTCCCCATCTTTTCTCCTCAGTCTCCTCCTAGTATTTCACAGACTCCTCTTTCTCACCACCCATCTTATCTTTCCTAACCTCAATTTTTTCTTCTTCATTCCAAAAATTGGTTGGCGACAGAGTGTATTCCATTCTCGCCGAGTCCTCAGAGTCCACAAGAACAGGGGAAGTAGGATCTTTCTGCTCCTTTTTTCCAGACACAAGATGACCTAGAAATGTAATCGCCAAGTTCTCAACAACATTAGGCATAGGGACCTCCTTAGCCACATTAGAGCACAAAATATTGGGCTCTTTACTTTCCTTAATATCCTCCTTACTAATCTCCTCCTCTAAAGAATTATTGTCATCAGGGTCCTTCGTACCCATATCACTAGAAATAACACTAATGACTTCATCACTTTCCATTTTCGAGGAATCCTCCATAGCTTCCTCATCAGAGTCCAACACCATATTTTCCTGGTGATATGAATAATTTTTATCCTTGTCCCTCTCCAGCCCTTCAGCTTCATCCTCGATATCCATCCCATTCTCCTCAGTACGAATTTGGGCTGCTTTTGCCTTATCAATTTTGGGGTTTTCTTTGAGCTTCTTCTTATTTGGGCTTTTCTCATTCCTAAGAGTTCTTTTGCCTTTCTTGTCCTTCTCCTTCATAGACGCCAAAGTAGAGTCTTGAAGCTTTAATTTTGCATAGTCATGGATAAGAAAAATTAACCTATCATGCAAAATGGGCTTGTCTGGGCTTTTCCTTCTTTCCATGATACTTGTACCCAGATATTTCAAAAGTAGAAAAGGAAAAGAAATTTTCCTGCGATATCTAAAATGGTTAACCATCATAAAATGGAAATTGTAAACTCTAGTGTAATGCCCTTCCAAGGTAAAGTACTGCATTAAGGCCTTAAGAAGTTTGGCCCAGAATATTTTCATATTTTTACACAAATAGAAGTCACCTTTCTATTTCACCAAGAGGGCTTTTTCCAAAGAGGTTTTGGGATACAAACGGACAGCATTCTGGGCCATGATACGACCCCTATAGTATTTTAATCTAGACACATTAAGACTATTGATATCAGCTATAAGCTTTTCAGTGACAAAGAATTTTTTGCCACACAAAGTAACCTTACCATTATCCCAGCTATTGGAAACTTCCTTCAAAGTTTCTTTATCATAGCCATGAACTCTCTCCATATAAGATGTTACTCCACATTCTTTGAGCTTCTTCCACACCCTGACCTCCTTATTCCACTTGCAGACACTAGGTTCCTCTCTCTTAATCTTTCCTCCCATAGTCTCAGAATTCAAATGCAGGTTTCTTTCACAAAGAAAATCACACTTCAAAAAACCCAAAGCGAGATACAAAGCACAGGAAAAATGATGAACATAACACCTTCAATAGGCTCTAAAAAAGCTGAAACATTACATTTCCCACACTCGCAATAATTACTTATGTGTCCCTCGAGCATGGGAATTGCCTTCGTGTTTCCTTTTAAAAAATTACCTTTCTATTTCATCATTAATGCTAATTATACCAGGATGTTGGTGGATTTGGTCGTATTTAAGATGGATTAAAACCTCTTTATTTAATCCTTGTTCTCCTTGCCAAGCTGATGTCATCACATCAGACCCCCAAGTTGGCCAAGCTGTCAGCCACGATGTTCATTTCCCAGAAAGTGTGGGTGACGTGGGTCGCCTCAAAGCTACTTAAAATAGTCTTAATTTGATCAATGATGTGACATATACTCCATGAAGGTTTATAATTACCCTTAATACAATTAATGATATTCATTGAATCGCTTTCAAGCCATAGTTTAGTACATTTTTTATTTTTTGCGATCTTAAAGACGTGGAGAGTGACCATTGCTTGAGCCATGTGACAAGTCTGGGTGCCAATGGGAAGGGAAACATTAGCCGTACATCTACCATCAGTGTTTCTAACAATGCCACCACAACCCGCCAAACCAGGGTTACCTTTAGCCGCACCGTCGAAGTTAGCCTTATGCCTGCCAGCAAGGGGAAAACTAAATAGCACCATCACGTTTTCTTGCCACATGTTTAGAAATAGAAGAAAATTTCTAGCTACTTAGCACACTCGTATCTTGAATTCCTTCCATAAGAGAAGGACAATGATCACAAGCCACATGAATGTTCTCAACTATATTTTTGATGATCTTAGATCCAACAACCAGGGGATTAGAAAGGTCATCTCTAAAAATCTAATTAGTTTCTTTCCTTCCATATCATCCAGATAAGATTTAAGGAACAATAAATTTCCACAGCAGTCTCCCCAAAGTCTCCCCAAACTATTACAAAATGGTGAAAGCCACTGGGACACAAAATCTTTAATGGTATTTGGGAGAATCCAAGAGATATTCCAATTTTGCAGCACAATCAAAATAATGTTAAATTATTAATATTATAAATAATATTATATTATTATTAATAATTTTCTTTTTTGATCGATAAAAGGCCATAGATGATTTTTTATTAATTTAAATTTTTTTTTTTACAAACCTTGCTCAAAATGGGCAGGTAGCAAAGAACCAGGTGAAGAAAACCTCCGGTCTTGCCCAAATAGAAAAAAAATTCAGAGTTACATTGCTTTACAATTCACCCATCATATAATTATAAGGTAGTTACAATTTCAAAGGGATTTTTACCCATTTCTACATATTAAATCTAGAGGACTTATGTTTCACATTTATATCTCTGATTCCTTCATTTCTGTATTAAGACCTGTAATAGATCTTCTAAAGTGTTGCCTTTTCTCATTAACATTTCCTAGACCTGCACACTGCATTAAGACAACTTCCAGCAATCTTGCTACCCTTTTTAGTGCATATATTCCAAAATGTCATTAAATTTCTACTACATATGTCTTACCTTGTAACTCAGACAAGAGCATCTCAGATTATCATTCGACACAGACCATCTGAGATTATCGTGAACCAACTTATCAGATCAAATCATATTTTTTTCATAAAATTAACCTAATTTACCAATCATACACATCTAATTACTACCAACATAATGAATAAGAGTCCTCTATCATCAAACTTTATCTATGAACAAAAGTTAAGCAACCAAACATCTAAAATGTCATCTTTCTGGAATCAAGAACCGTGAATGTCTATCAACCTAGCTGAGGCATAGAGGGTTACATTTCCTTAACATGTAACCATGGCATTAATCCTTGGGATTACAGTTAAATACATAGGGGGATTGTTCTTCCCATTTTCTATTCACCACCCCTCCATCACTGATACCAAGAATTCATTCTACATTTATACATTTAAAGAAGAGATTACTATGTTAATACTGTAAGGTCCTAGATTACTGAGAGGGGGGGGGGGGAATCAGTAATCAATCTGATCTAAACTTTTCATCAATTTATTCAACTCATTAATCAACATTCATCAACTTATAACTTGTGCGACAATTAACAATGAAACAAATGAAACCATCCAAACATGCAACACAAGAACACTAGTATTTTCAAATGGAAACCCTTGGTCGGAGGGAAAAAACATGGTGGTGATTGGTACCCACAAATATTTGCACTCTTTTGAAATGCACCCTATTAAAGGCCTAGCCGTTTTAGGAGCTTACAAAAATGCCTGGTTAGGAGCAGACCTTGTTAGGATTCACCCAGTTAAGGGATTTACCTCTAGCCCTGTTAGAAGCTTTACCTTGTTAGGAGTAACCCTGTTAAAGGATTTTTACCCCTATTTAAAGAGTCACCTGGTTAAAGGATTTACAAATCAAACCTGTTAAAGTCTACCTGGTTAAGGGATTTTCTTGTGGAACCTATTAGTGTACTCACATAAAAATGGTCATCTAAACCCTAGACCCCCGATCTCAACAATTAATCAAGAAACCCTAAGTCCTAAATCAAACAGGCAATTCTTCAAATTATCAAATTCAAGATAATCTAACTTGAACCCTAGGTCCTAATCAATCATCGTACTTGATTAATTAATTAATTCCTAAAATCATAATACATTGGCAAATAAACCTTACCTTAACTGTTTAATTGATATTCTGATATATTAATTAAATAAAATTACAAAATTGTTAATTAAATAAAAAAGGAATTAAATTAATTATAAAAACAAAAATGTGCATTCAAAATCAGTTAAATTATTAAAAATGCACATGACATCATCAAATCTAGTTAACTGATTATCAAATTGGAAACAATCCAATTCCACTCAGTTAACTAATTCTCCACTATTTATCATTTTGGAAACAAATTTGTTAACTGAAAATGATTCTGGAAGTTTCCAAAAAGACTGATCAGTCAGTTCAGTCAACTAAATCTTTCAACCAATCATCATCTTTGCACATGGATTGTGCTTCCTCAAATCAAATCTGAGCCACTCATTTATTTCGATCTCGACTATCTATTTGAGAGAGATTTCTATAAAAGAGAAACTTGTTTCCTTCACAAAGGATCCTAACTTTTGCATTATTGTTATTATACTACATTTTACATTCTGAACTACATCATTTTTTGCTATGGCATACCTTCTTCCATCATCACTGACAATGAAGGACAATTTAAGAACAACACCATGGATGATTTGTGTGCAATGTTCAAAATCACACAACATTGTTCTTCCATCTATTACCCACAAGGTAATTGATAGGCCGAGGCCTCAAATAAAAATTTGCTAAAAATATTACATCGTACGGTTAACAAGTCTGGAAGGGATTGGCACCTGTAGATCAATCTTGCATTATGGACTTACAGAAAAAGCATCAGAACACTTACAGGGGCAACCCCATTCGCACTCGTATATGGGGCAGAAGAAGTCTTACCCCTAGAGGTAGAAATCCCATCTCTTAGGGTTTCTTTGCGCAGACTTATACCAGATGAAGAATATAGATTTTTTAGACTCCAAGAACTAGAGTTGCTAGACGAATGTCAGAAAGTGACATTTGATCACCCCAGAGCTTATCATAAAAGAATTTCAAGAGGATATAACAAGAAATTCAGACCTAGAGAACTTCAGGTGGGTGACTTTGTGTTGAGAGAAAATCCCCACAATCAGTCACATAAAGAACGGAAGCGGTAGTTTGAACCCAACTGACTGGGTCCTTATATCATTACTGCAACATTCGGCTCTAGAGCCTATCGACTCTCCACACCTAAAAGAGAACCACTTTAGGATCCCATCAACACTCTCCATATGAAGAAGTTCTACACCTAAGGCATTCTCAGTGATCAACACCATGTACATACTTATGATCCTGAAAAAAAAATCTAAAAATTGAAAAAAGTCCTGAAAAAAATGATCATCTTGGTGAAAACCTAGCAATTGGCGCCTTGATGCATCAATAAAAAAAATTAAAAAAAAATAGAAAAAAAAAGAATGGAAAAATACAAAATAATTTAAAAAGAAGACAAAGTACCTTGGTGAAAACCTGGTAAACAAGCGCCATGGTAGCAAAAATAGAATCTCTTCCAAGTAGGTGAAAACCTGGTAAATAGGCGCCTCTTGTACTCAGCACTTCATCTACCAATGCTCAGTCTTGGAAATCCTTGCTTCAGTTTGTACATAGATTTCAGTCACTTTTGTGATGCTTTGGTTCTTCTGAGAACCCTCCTGGCTTGAAACCAATCCAAATTCATAACCTGGGGGCAATCAAATTGGCTTTTTCTCGACACTATGAGTCAAGTCAGTCATTGTCGTTCGCTACTAGGGGCATGGGTCCCAAAATTTGATCACATATTTGGATTACACCAGAGTCAGTAATCTTGTCATTTGCGAAGGACAACTCGCTACTGACGCAAACATGTGTTTCTCAACACCCTAATAAAAAAATTTTCTTAACACTATCTTTGGATGCATCTGTGTTTCTTAACACACATTAGATCCTGCAAACATAAACAACAGATCGATAGCAATCAAACACATCACACTCACCAGCACGATGATGTTTCTCAACACCTCCTACATATACACATCCGAAAACTTTGAAATTGGTTGAAGTATGTTGAACTTCTATTTGTATGTTGTCTGTTCTCATTGATTTTTGTTAAACTTTTCTTTGTCTATTTCTTGTTGGTGTGGTCCCGATGATCCAACAATGTCAAATAAACTGGGTGTATGTGGTAAGAGCTCCTGCATATTAAGGCAGAAAAGCCTCACAGCCCTCGATCCTATTTATTTGTATGCCAAGGTGAAGTCAGAACTATCTCCTTGACTGTTATTGCTCTGCTTGTTTATGCAAGATCATACTCATGGTTATCTTGGCTTTGAATCCCTTGATACTGGTGTACTCTTGCAACATCAACTAGAAACAACTTTCAAGTCATCTTAGCTTTTGTGCCCTAATGCTTATGTTAGTTTCTCATATCTTATCCAATGAAAGTCATATTCATATTCTTATGGTCGCAGTGGCACCAGTAAGGATTGTACATCGACTCCGATGTTCCAAAAATGCTCGATGATGAAAATTTTCAATGCTAAAGGTTCAGTGACTACACCTTAGGTTGCATTCATGTTAGTCTTGCATCTACATCTGCATGGTATTGAAATCTTCATAATATCGATATCTTTCTTCAATGTGAAGGATATGAGTTTCTTATCGATCAATCTTCATTTTGCCAAGTGTTTAGTTGTGCGTTGATTGACATGAAAATGAAACCCCTCGCTAATTCAACTATCCTGATTCTATTTTAAGGATCGAAATCAAAATCTGACGTTTGATTTTTTAGTCAACTACAGGTGACCGCTTGCACAATCAGTCTTCTGGACTCCAACCAATAGAAATCTTTTATTCTTTTATTCTAATCAATCCATCTATCTTACTTTTGGTCAATCTCGGTCAAACAAGACCTCCCATCAAGTACATCTTTTGTCCTAACCACTTGGGACCTATTTCTAATCAGATCAGCTTCTTCTTGCATCATGTTATCAATTTAATTACTTCTCATCACTAGGGCACGTAGCCATATTTTGATTTCGCTCCCAAGGGGGCAGGATTAGGAAATCAACATTCCAGTGATCACATCCTCAATCAAAACCCCATCGCTTGGGGCATCTCAGCTTCATCACATCAAATCAATTTGAGATCATCTTAAATCAAAGGAAACCTAATCAATGGTATTATACAATGATGAATACACTCGAAACCAGACTAGATTGATCTTATACAGGCTATTCATTGTTGAAACCCGATACATTGATCAAATTGACTTCATCATTTCAAATCAAGTCAATTTTCTTTCTAATCAAATCTCTGAATGGTAATCAGTTTCATCACATCAAATCAAACTGGTTACTTGTTCAAACCAATCAAAAGGTTTAAGAAATCCTGACAGATGTTCATTTTCATCGCCTCAAATCAAACTGATCATTCTATTTTATATCTTTTGATCGATCTTCTTACAATCAAGCTCGAAGTTGGTCTTCTTCTTCAAAATAATGGTTTCATCGCTTCAAATCAAACTATTCTTAATCTCATCACTAACAAGTCTTTAAATCAATGCGTTGATCGCACATCAATTCAAAGAGGGGAAAATGTAATCACATAAAAATGGTCATCTAAACCCTAGACCCCCAATCTCAACAATTAATCAAGAAACCCTAATCTTGATAAACCCTAAGTCCTAGATCAAACAGGCAATTCTTCAAATTATCAAATTCAAGCTAATCTGACTTGAATCCTAGGTCCTAATCAATCAAAAATGAATTAAATTAATTATAAAAACAAAAATGTGCATTCAAAATCAATTAAATAATTAAAAATGCACATAAAATCATCAAATCTAGTTAATTGATTATCAAATTGGAAACAATCCAGTTTCACTCAGTTAACTGATTCTCCACTATTTATCATTTTGGAAATAAAGTTGTTAACTGAAAATGATTCTAGAAGTTTCCAAAAAGACTGATCAATCAGTTCAGTCAACTGAATCTTTCGACCAATCATCATTTTTGCACATGGATTGTGCTTCCTCAAATTGAATATGAGCCACTCATTTCTTTCGATCTTGACCATCAATTTGAGAGGGATTTCTACACCGTCTTTATCTCCTCTCATCCCCACATATTCAACAGAGTTATAAACCTAGAAATCAGAGGACCCTTTCTTCTCAAAAAACTCCCATTTTTTCTTTTAACTCCCTCTAATTTGCTTCACACAGTCCCTATAAGCTTCGAGTAAATTTTCTCTTATAACTTTGAACTGGGTGTGTCAATAATTGTATACATTCTCATATGGCTAGTTGAAATTTTCACGTCAAGTTGACTAACCCTAGTTGAAATTTAGGTTGATAGCTAGCTGAAATTTTCACGTCAAGTTGACTAACCCTGATTTGTTGATTTTTCATTGTCACTTAAGGGCATAGTTTGGCCCCTCATGATCTTGCACATACCCCTCTCTCTCTCTCTCTATGAGAGAGAGATAGAGCATACTCATTTTCCTATACGTTGCATGTATGGGCAATAATGAGTACCTATTTTATACCTTACTTGATTCAAATGGATGGAAAAAAATGTTGATGACTAAAGATGATTTTAGGTTAATCATGTATTAAATCATCTCAAGATCTTTCCTATGCTTTTTGAAAGGAGTCAATCGGACTCCGTATGTGGAAGTTATGGCTTCCGGAAGAAAAGCCTATTTTAGTTTCTTCATAACCCGCTCGGGTTATGGAGAATAAAATGAATAGTTTTTACTTCTTCAAAACCTGATCAGGTTTTGAAGTACTTTTTGCTTTTCATAACCCGATTGGGTTATTTGAAATTTAGAAACCCGATCGGGTTATGGCTCGAGAAGAGGCTTGAAAAATGACCCAAAGGCTTGGAGGCTCATTTTCCCTCAATTTTTGTTCTTTTAGACATTTTTTCATCTTGTAAGATGAATTCTCGACTTTATCTTGATCAGGTTTACAATTTGTCAACTGGGTAGCTTTATAATTTTCAACATAATCTCATATGTCTTCTTAGCTTTCTAACCATATAATTTTTTCTATTTTTGGACAACATTAGCATAGTAAACTTTAATTTTCTTTATCAGTGTCTTGACTGTCCTCGCAGACATATGTCTACCATTTTTTTAATAACTTTTGATATACTTTATCAAATTACAAACAAATTACATATTATTGTTCTACACTTGATTCTATACACTTTAAAAAAAAAATCATTTTCGATTATTTTGATGCAAGTTATGCCCAGCGCACGAATATGTACCAAATTTTTAGGATGCGATCAGTTCAAAAAATTATAGAAAAAAACATACACAACTTCTAGATCTCACTCTTACCTATCATCCTACCAAAGGGATTTAAAAATTATTGAATATAACTATATCTTTTGTACTGCGCATGGAAACAATTATGTTACATGTTTTTCCAAAAAATTCAGGACATGTTTTCGTGCGTGCGAGGTTTGAACCACTTAATCTTATCAGTTTTTAAAAGAAATTGGTGTTTTAGAAACTAGATTCAGAGTACTACAATTTTTATTTTTTACACATCTTATTTTGAGTGCATGACCCTCAAACGCCTATTCCAAGTTCATGTTTACCCGATTTCAGAAAAAATGTGTCCACTTATACCCCCCTTTTTGGTCCACGACTTGGTGCACATACCTATATGAATAGTGAATTGTAATCAACATTTCAGAAAATATGCTTATACTTAATCCAATCAGTATAATACCTTTTAATCATTTGTATTGCACTTTTCCCTAAAGAAATTGATCTTCATTGATTTAAAAGTCCTTGTATGTTGCCCTAAGGTTGTGTGTCTTAGTCTACAAGTTCACAAAAAGAGTAGTAAGCTCCTTGGCCTCTAGCCTACAATATTATAATATGTTCTTCATATGTAGTGAGTGTGATTCTCACCGTGATTTTTTCTACATGGGGATTTCCACATAAAAAAACTGGTGTCTTGTGTGTTGTTCTTTTTATTTTAGTTATTTACTTTTGCACATAAGTTGAATGGAATGAATGGTTAATGAAAGGTTAAGTTTGAATACATGATGATTCACCCACCCCCACCCCTCTCAACATCCAGAAGTGTTCAACGCATAGACACACACACACACATATTCATACATATATATATACAAATATACATATACACACAAGGTTGTGTGTGTATATGTATGTATGCATGCATGCATGTATATATGTATCTATGTAGACATATAATGACCATTAACTCTACTTCTTCAAATGACATTGTTGATAGAGATGGTAATATTCATACTATTATCGAAGATTGTTGTAATCATGTATTCACCTACCCAACCTTATGTTAGTCCTTAAGGTACCCAACCTTATGTTGTACCAATGTGCACTTCAACATGTTTATGGAAGGATGATTGTGTATCTTTAAGGTTATAAAATTTTGTAATATCAATACATAATAACTAATTCATCTAATCTATCAGTCAACAATAGCATTCTCCTATTGTGTCTAGTATTTTAGCATTTCATTTAAACAATGATGATTGAAATAGATTTTACTAAATTTGAGGATGTATTTTCCACGTCCTATCATAATATCTCGGTATCTTATACTGGTAGTATATTTTATTAGAAAAAACAAATCATCATTTCTAAATATTTTTTTTATAAAAAATGGTAATAAAATTAACAAAACTCAACAACTATTCAACATTCAAAACTTAATATAATATTAAATAAATGTTAAATTGTATTCATTACTTCAAAGATATAAAAGTAACACTATAAAATAATTTATATTTAATACATTAATAAAAAATATATATCTCTTTCATGAGATTTTCCTTTATATTAAGATATATATTTTTCCATGTATCTAGATTATTAACATTTCTAAAATACATCACATCCACATCTCCTTTCCACTCATGCAATTTCAAATATGAGGACTTATATAAAGTCACAATATCATAACATATAGGTAGCACAAGAAAGAAATATTATTACATTATTTCATCTACTCACAATAGACTATACTATCCAAAATAATACATTAGGATGCTATGTATTTTGGATTTGATAAGAAACAAATCCACAATAATTCTTTGGGCCTACGATGTGGATGTAGTAGATGAACTTCCATCATTTCTTGACTCGGTAGTTTTTCTTTTATTATTAATAAAAGGTGTAATATCTATTGGTAATTGAGGACTTTTAGGGGTACCAAGAAATGCACCTCTAATTGTATTCAATCTATAAACTATCTCAATCATATTAGGTCGCTTTTGAGGTGACTCCCTTGTACATAACAACCCAATTTGTATAAATTGAGTAAGGCATTTCATTACCATTGGTATTTCTGAATCATGAGCATCTATAAGCAGGAAATTATCCACCACATCTAATATTCTATTAGAAAAATGCTTTTTGATCCATTTTTATAGATTGGTTCCTTCACTAAATATATCATCTGTTGGCTTCCTTCTTGTCAACAACTCTAAAACTAAAATTCCAAAACTGTATACATGACCGAAAACTATGGTGGGATGAGCCTAAACCAATAAAAATAGATGGTATACATGTTGTCGCCGGTTATCCAATAACCGATAAGGTAAAGGCATTGAAGCATCCGCCTAAAGATGACATTGAGAAGAACACAGGAGCTAAATGTGATGGAAGAGGAATGAAGGTATCCACCAACACCGATGATGAACTAAAATTTGGAGCATGTGTCTTAGGATACAAGTTCTTTCAAGCTAGCAGGATGAACAACATTGCATCTAGAGTAGTGGATACAGCATACAAGATTGTTAAGAAGGGAATTCAGTTAGATCTATCACAACTTCTACTCAAGCAGTTAGAAGAGAACTTGAAGACAATAAGAAATGCAAAGTCAAATTCATGTAAGTTTGGTTCACTTATCATGTGCATATTCATCTATTTCCAAGAATATTTATCATTAATAGGTGATGTGCAATGGGACACTACAAGACCAATGACCATACATATTAGTGAGTTTATAAAATCACTAGGAGATAATTTTAAGTCAATAATGGATGAATACTTTGTCGGATTCAAGGAGAATGCAGAAGAGAGTAAGGATCCCATAACAGCTAATTGAAAAGTTCAAGACTGATATATGTTTCATGGTAGACACTGAAGTCTACACATACATCAAGCCAGCTGTACCGAGAACAACATGGCTATCTCCATTTGACTATGAGGTGAACATAGATCAAGCATCTAATGCAATTGAGGCATTAATAAATGAGTCATTAGATAAAACAAAACCTAAGTTTGGAACTTATGAAGAAGCCAAATAAAAGATTAAAAGTGGCTTGGTTGTAAAGAAGATTGATAGAAAGAAAGACAAGATGGTCAAGAACTTAAAGAAAAGGTTGTCAGTAACAGAAGAAGAAATTGAAAAGACAGAATACTAAATGCTCAAATAAAAAACAACGTGATGAAAAGTCAAATCAAATTTATGAATCCCAGGATGAATGAATTGAACGGTGAAGATGAGGTGCACATCATCACATTTGTTAGCCCATTCTATCTTATTTTGAATTTTTTATGACATGCTTGTACATCATTATGTTTTCCAAAACATGCTCATTAATCTCAACCTCAAAATATATTGCTATAATACTTAATACTAGTACTAGCATCCATAGAAGGAAAGCATAATTGAAGCTTTATATAATAAAAGTATGTGTATAGAAGTGTAGATCTACAAACATGTATCATTGTAAAAGCACTCTTGTACATAGTATCATCCATTTTTTAGGGAATTAAAGTTACACTAGTGTCATGTGTTTTCTGTAGGTCCTCTTGAAAACATTCAGATATGGTCAGCTCCAAGTCATACGTGACTGACTTACCGTATGAGGATTTGTTGGCTGTATAGTTGTTAGTTGTATTATTGTTGCTAGTGAATATCGTACAACATAAATTTTAAAACTAACAAAGATAATTCAAAATAACTTTTTCATTTAAACATTTTACACTTAGCACAATTCCTCATTTTTATGCACGAGACTGTGTATTTTTAACTAAAATAAAAAATTTTAATGTTTTTATTTTCTTATTTACTAGATTCCATAAGTAAAATAATAAATAAATATATTAAAAGTTTAATATATATTTTTAAAAAGTTAATAATTTATTATTAACATAATGTTTTCAATTACAGTAAAAATAGTTTTTGAAGGGAACTGTAACCCTTTACAACAACATAAAAAGATAGGAAATATAAGAACACCCCAAAAAGAGACTATTGGGGGACAAAGAGAAAGGAATTACGGAACCCCCCAACATAGACTGCCAGCAAAACACAACCAAAAGACAAAAAAATAGCGACGAGGACAAGAAACCACCAGACTAATTCATATTTTTCATGAATTCCTCAGTTTCCTCCTTCAGCAATTCAAAATGCTGAATAGACTCCCTGAGATCCACAATCTCTTTAGTATCATCCATCTTAATCTTTTTGTAGATGGCCCTTGTCCTAGAACTTGGACCAGCAGAGTTAGCCCCTTTATCACCATCATCCTCAATTTTGGTAATAGGGCTAGTATTGGTTTCCAGCATCGCTAGGAGAGTGCGTAGGTTCTCAGTGGTAACTTTCATACCTTCAAAGTTCTATTTCATGATTCTGTTAAGAGATTCCCCAATACACTGAATACGAATCGAAGTAGTTTACAAGCGGAAATTAACCACAACATTGAATATGAGCTCCAGTTTCTCCATCAGCACCTTGTTAACCCCAGCAGCATTAACATTAGTGCCCACTATAGAAGGGTCTGTGTTCTTGGCTATCAATAGGGAAATTTTATACACTCTATCCTCTAGCTCAGTGTACTTGAGGTTAATATCATTGATCTCTTCATAGAGAAAAGTGTTCATCTGCATATCCATATCTGCACGATCCTTAGCTGCCTGGATAAATCCTTTCCCCACCTTTTTCTCCTCGGTCTCCTCTTGGTATTTCGCAGAATCCTCTTTCTCACCACCCATCTTATCTTTCTTAACCCCAATTTTTTCTTCTTCATGCCGGAATTGGTTGGTGACAAAGTCTCTTCCATTCTCACCGAGTCCTCAGATTCCACAAGAACAAGGGAAGTGGGATCATTCTGCTCCTTTTTTCTAGACACAGGATGACCTAGAAATGTAATCGCCAGGTTCTCAACAAAATTAGGCATAGGGACCTCCTTAGCCACATTAGGGTAAAAAATATCAGGCTCTTTACTTTCCTCAATATCCTCCTTACTAATCTCCTCCTCTAAAGCATTATTGTCATCAGGGTCCTTCGTGTCGATATCACTACAATTAACACTAATGGCTTCATCACTTTCCATTTTCGAGGACTCCTCCTTAGCTTCCTCGTTAGAGTCCAACACCATATTTTCCTGGTGATATGAATCACTGTTATCCTTGTCCCTCTCTAGCCCTTCAGCTTCATCCTCGGTATCCATCCCATTCTCCTCAGTAAGAATTTGGGCTGCTTCAGCCTTATCAATTTTGGGGTTTTCTTTGAGCTTCTTCTTATTAGGGCTTTTCTCATTCCTAAGAGTTCTTTTCCCTTTCTTGTCCTTCTCCTTCACAAACGCCAGAGTAGAGTCCTGAAGCTTGAATTTTGAATAGTCATGGATAAGAAAAATTAACCCGTCATGCAAAATGGGCTTGTCTAGGCTTTTCCTGTTTTCCATGATACTAGTACCCAGAGATTTCAAAAGCAGAAATTGAAAAGAAATTTTCATGCGATATCTAAAATGGTTAACCATCATAAAATGGAAATTGTAAACTCTAGTCTAATGGCCTTCCAAGGTAAAGTTCTGCATTAAGGCCTTAACAAGTTTGGCCTAGAACATTTTCATATTTTTACACAAATAGAAGTCACCTTTCTATTTCACCAAGAGGGATTTTTCCATAGAGGTTTTGGGTTACAAACGGGTAGCATTCTGGGCCATGATACGACCCTATAGTATTTTAAGCTAGAGACATTAAGACCAGTGATATCATCTATAAAATCTTCAGTGACAAAGAATTTTTTACCAGACAGAGTAACCTTACCATTATCCCAGCTATTGGAAAATTCCTTCGAAGTGTCTTTATCATAGCCATCAAGCCTCTCCATATAAGATGTTACTCCACATTATTTGAACTTCTTCCACACCCTGACCTCCTTCTTCCATTTGCAGACACTAGGTTCCTCTCTCTTAAGTTTTCCTCCCATAGTCTCAGAATTCAAAATGTAGGTTTCTTTCACAAAGAAAATCACAGTTCAAAAAACCCAAAGCGAGATACAAAGCACAGGAAAAATGATGAACACAACACCTTCAATAGGCTCTAAAAAAGGTGAAACATTACATTTCCCACACTCGCAATAATTACTTTTGTGTCCCTCGAGCATGGGAATTTCCTTTGTGTTGCCTTTTAACAAATTACCTTTCTATTTCATCATTAATGCTAATTATACTAGGATGTTAGTGGATTTGGTCGTATTTAAGACGACTTAAAACCTCTTTATTTAATCCATGTTCTCCTTGCCAAAAGCTGATGTCATCACATTGGACCCCCAAGTTGGCCAAGCTCTTAGCCACGATGTTCATTTCCTAGAAAGCGTGGGTGACGTGGGTTGCCTCAAATCTAATTAAAATAGTCTTAATTTGATCTATGATGTGACATATACTCCATGAAGGTTTATAATTACCCTTAATATGGTTAACGATATTCATTGAATCGCCTTCAAGCCATATTTTAGTACATTTTTTATTTTTCACGACCTTACAGACGTGGAGAGTGACCATTTATTGAGCCATGTGACAAGTCTAGGTGCCAATAGGAAGTGCAACATTAGTCATATATCTGCCATGAGTGTTTCTAAAAATGCCACCACAACCTGCCAAACCAGGGTTACCTTTAGCCACATCGTTGAAGTTAGCCTTATGCCAGCTAGCAGGGGGAAAACCAAATAGCAGGTGCCATCACGTTTGCTTGCCACATGTTTAGAAATCCAAGAAAATTTCTAGCTACTTAGCACACTCGTATCTTGAATTCCATCCATCAGAGAAGGACAATGATCACAAGCCACATGAATGTTCTCAACTATATTTTTGATGATCTTAGATCCAACAACCAGGGGATAAGAAAGGTCATCTCTGAAAATCTAATTGTTTCTTTCCTTCCATATCATCCAGATAAGATTTAAGGAACAATAAATTTCCACAACAATCTCCCCAAACTATTAGAAAATGGTGAAAGCCACTGGGACACAAAATCTTTAATGGTATTTGGGATAATCCAAGAGATATTCCAATTTTGTAGCACAATCAAAATAATGTTAATAATGTTAAATTATTAATATTATAAATAATATTATATTATAATTAATAATTTTCTTTTTTGATCGATAAAAGGCCATAGATATTTTTTATTAATTTTTTTAAAAGAATTTACAAACCTGGCTCAAAATGGGCACCGATAGCAGAGAACCGGGTGAACAAAACCTTTGGTCTTGCCCAAAAAAAATAATAATTTGGAGTTACATTGCTTTACAATTCACCCATCATATAACTATGAGGTAGTTACAATTTCAAAGGGATGTTTAATACCCATTTCTACATATTAAATCCAGAGGACTTATGTTACACATTTATATCTTTGATTCCTTCATTTATGTATTGAGACCTGTAATAGATCTTCTGAAGTGTGGCCTTTTCTCATTAACATTTCCTAGACCTGCACATTGCATTAAGACAACTTCCAGCCATCTTTCCACCCATTTTAGTGCATATATTCCAAAATGTCATTAAATTTCTACTGCATATGTCTTACCTTGTAACTCAGACAAGAACATCTCAGATTATCATTTGATGCAAACCATCTCAGATTATTGTGAGCTAACTTATCAAATCAAATCATATTTTTTTTATAAAATTAACCTAATTTACCAATCATACACATTTAATTACTACCAACATAATGAATAAGAGTCCTCTATCATCAAACTTTATCTATGAACAAAAGCTAAGCAACCAAACATCTAAAATGTCATCTTTTTGGAATCAAGAACCGTGAATGTCTATCAATCTAGCTGAGGCATAGAGGGTTACACTTCCTCAACATGTAACCTAGAATTAATCCTTGGGGTTATAGTTAAATACATAGGGGGGAGTGTTCTTCCCATTTGCTAGTCACCACCCCTCCATCACTGATACCAAGAATTCATTCTACATTTATACATTTAAAGAAGAGATTACTATGTTAATACTATAAGGTCCTAAATTACTGAGAGGGGGGGGGGAATCAGTAATCAATTTGATATAAAATTTTCATCAATTCATTCAACTCATTAATCAACATTCATCAACTTATAACTTGTGCGACAATAAACAATGAAACAAATGAAACCATCCAAACATGCAACACAAGAACACCAGTATTTTATCATGGAAACCCTTGGTCAGAGGGAAAAACCACAGTGGGGATTGGTACGCACAAATATTTACACTCTTTTGAAATGCGTCATGTTAAAGGCCTAGCCATTTTAGGAGCTTACAACAATGTCTGGTTAGGAGCAGACCTTGTTAGGATTCACCCGGTTAAGGGATTTACCTCTAGCCCTGTTAGAATCTTTACCTTGTTAAAGGATTTTGAACCCTATTTAAACAGTCACATGGTTAAAGGATTTACAAATCAAACCTGTTAAAGTCTACCTGGTTAAGGGATTTTCTTGTGGAACCTATTAGTGTAATCACATAAAAATGGTCATATGAACCCTAGACCCCCAATCTACACAATTAATCAAGAAGCCCTAATCTTGATAAACCGTAAGTCCTAAATCAAACATGCAATTCTTCAAATTATCAAATTCAAGCTAATCTAACCTGAACCCTAGGTCCTAATCAATCATTGTTCTTGATTAATTAATTAAGTCTTGAAATTTCATAATACATTGGAAAATAAACCTTACCTTATCTATTTAATTGATATTTTGATATATTAGTTAAATAAAATTACAAAATTGTTGATTAAATACAAAAGGAATTAAATCAATTATAAAAACAAAAATGTGCATTCAAAATTGATTAAATTATTAAAAATGCATATGACATCATCAAATCTAGTTAACTGATTATCAAATTGGAAACAATCCAGTTCCACTCAGTTAACTGATTCTCTACTATTTATCATTTTGGAAACAAAGTTGTTAACTGAAAATGATTCTGGAAGTTTCCAAAAAGACTAATTAGTCAGTTTAGTCAACCGAATCTTTCAACCAATCATCATCTTTGCACATGGATTGTGCTTCCTCAAATCAAATCTGAGCCACTCATTTCTTTCAATCTCGACCTTCGATTTGAGAGATATTTCTATAAAATAGAAACTCATTTTCTTCACAAAGGATCCTAACTTTTGCATTATTGTTATTATACTTCATTTTACATTCTAAACTACATCATTTGCTGCTATGGCATACCTTCCTCCATCATCACTGACAATGGAGGATAATTTAAGAAAAATACCATGGATAAGTTGTGTGCAAAGTTCAAAATCACACAACACTGTTCTTCCATCTATTACCCACAAGGTAATGGATAGGCTGAGGCCTCAAATAAAAATTTGCTGAAAATCTTGCATCGTATGGTTAAAAAGTCTAGAAGGGATTGGCACCTGCAGATCAATCCTGCATTACGGGCTTATAGAAAAAGCATCAAAATACTTACATGGGAAACCCCATTCACACTCATATATGGGGCAGAAGCAGTCTTACACCTAGAGGTAGAAATCCCATCTCTTAGGGTTTCTTTGCACGGACTTATACCATATGAAGAATACAGATTTTTGAGACTCCCAGAACTAGAGTTGCTGGATGAACGTTAGAAAGTGGCATTTGATCACCTAGAGCTTATTAGAAAATAATATCAAGAGGATACAAAAATAAATTCAGACCTAGATAGCTTCAGGTGGGTGACCTTGTGTTGAGAGAAATTCCCTGCAATCAGTCACATAGAGAGCAGAAGGGGTAGTTTGAAACCAACTGGCTGGGTCCTTATATCATTACTGCATCATTCAGCTCCAGAGCCTATTGACTCTCCACACCTAAAGGAGAACCACTTTGGGAGCCCATCAACACTCTCCATCTAAAGAATTTCTACACCTAAGGCATTCTCGGTGATCAGCACCATGTACATACTTATGATCCTGAAAAAAAAATCTAAAAATTGAAAAAAGTCCTGAAAAAAATGATCATCTTGGTGAAAACCTAGCAATTGGCAGCTTGATGCATCAATAAAAATAATTAAAAATAAAAAATAGAAAAATAAAAAAAATAAAAAAATGGAAAATTACAAAAAAAATTAAAAAAGAAGAAAAAGTGCCTTGGTGAAAACCTGGTAAACAGGCATCATGGTATCAAAAATAGAATCTCTACCAAGTAGGTGAAAACCTGGTAAACAGGCGCCTCTTGTACTCAGCATTCCATCTATCAATGCTCAGTCTTGGCAATCCTTTGCTTCAGTTTGTACATAGCTTTCAGTCACTTTCGCGACACTTTGGTTCTTCTGAGAACCCTCCTGGCTTGAAACCGATCCAGAGTCATAACCTGGGGGCAATCAAATTGGCTTTGTCCCGACACTATGAGTCAAGTTAGTCATCATCATTCACTACTAGGGGCATGGGTCCCCAAATTCGATCACATCTTTGGATTACACTAGAGTCATTAATCTTGTCATTTCTGAAGGACAACTCACTACTGACACAAACGGGTGTTTCTCAACACCCTAATCAAAAGTATTTCTTAACACTATCTTTGGATGCATCTGTGTTTCTTAACACACATTGGATACTACAAACTTAAACAACAGATCTATATCAATAAAACATATCACACTCACCAGTATGACAGTGTTTCTCAACACCTCCTACATATACACATCTAAAAACTTTGAAATTGGTTGAAGTATGCTGAACTTCTATTTGTATGTTATCTGTTCTCATTGAGTTTTATTAAACTTTTCTTTGTCTACTACTTGTTGGTGTGGTCCCGATGATCCAACAACGTCAAATAAACTGGGTGTATGTGGTAAGAGCTCCTGCATTAAGGTGAAAAAGCCTCACATTCCTCGATCTTGTTTATTTGTACGCCAAGGTGAGGTCAGAACTATCTCCTTGACTGTTATTGCTCTACTTGTTTACGCAAGATCGCACTCATGGTTATCTTGGCTTTGAATCCCTCGATACTGGTGTACTCTTGCAACATCAACTAGAAACAACATTCAGGTCATCTCGGCTTTTGTGCCCCAATGCTTATGTTAGCTTCTCATATCTTATCCAATGAAAGTCATATTCATATTCTTATGGTCACAGTAGCGCCAGTAAGGATGGTATCAACTCTGATGTTCCAAAAATGATCGATGATGAAAATTTTCAACGCTAAAGGTTCAGTGACTACACCTTAGGTTGCATTCAAGTTAGTCTTGCATCTGCATCTGCATGGTATTGAAATCTGCATAATATCAATTTCTTTCTCCAATGTGAAGGATCTGAGTTTCTTATCAATCAATCTTCATTTTACCAAGTGGTCAGGTGCGCGTTGATTGACATGAAAATGAAACCCCTCGCTAATTCAACTATCCTGATTCTATTTTCAGGATCGAAATTGAAATCTGACGTTTGATTTTTTTATTCAACTACAGCTGACTGCTTGCACAATCAGTCTTCTAGACTCCAACCAATAGAAATCTCTCATCTTTTCTTCTAATCAATCCATCTATCTTACTTTTGGTCAATCTCAGTCAAACAAGACCTCCCATCAAGTATATATTTTGTCCTAACCACTTGGGACCTATTTCTAATCAGATCATCTTCTTCTTGCATCATGTTATCAATCGAATTGCTTCTCATCACTCGGGCACCTAGCCATATTTTGATTTCTCTCTCGAGGGGGTAGGATTAGGACATCAACATTCCCGTGATCACATCCTCAATCAAAACCCCATCACTTGGCTCATCTCAGCTTCATCACATCAAATCAAGTTGAGATCATCTTAAATCAAAGGTAACCTAATCAATGGTCTTATACATTGATGAATATACTCAAAACTAGACAAGATCGGTCTTATATGGGCTATTCATTATTGATACCAGATACATTGATAAAATTGACTTCATCGCTTCAAATCAAGTCAATTTTCTTGCTAATCAAATCTCTGAATGGTAGTTAGTTTCATCGCTTCTTTATCAAACTAGTTATTTGTTCAAACCTATCAAAAGGTTTAAGAAATCCTGACAAATGTTCAGTTTCATCACTTCAAATCAAACTGATCATTCTGTTTAATATCTTTTGATTGATCTTCTTACAATCAAGCTCGAAGTCGATCTTCTTCTTCAAAAGAATCGTTTCATCAATTCAAATCAAACTATTATTGATCTCATCGCTAACAAGTCTTTGAATCAATGTGTTGATTGCACATCAATTCAAAGAGGGGCAAATGTAATCACATAAAAATGGTCATCTAAATCCTAGACCCCCAATCTCAATAATTAATCAAGAAACCCTAATCTTGATAATCCCTAAGTCCTAAATCAAACAAGCAGTTCTTCAAATTATCAAATTCAAGCTAATCTGACCTAAACCCTAGATCCTAATCAATCAAAAAGGAATTAAATTAATTATAAAAACAAAAATGTGCATTCAAAATAAATTAAATTATTAAAAATGCACATGACATCATCAAATCCAGTTAATTGATTACCAAATTGGAAACAATCCAGTTCCACTCAGTTAACTGATTCTCCACTATTTATCATTTTGGAAACAAATTTGTTAACTGAAAATGATTCTGGAAGTTTCCAAAAAGAATGATCAGTTAGTTTAGTCAACTTAATCTTTTGACCAATCACCATCTTTGGACATGGATTGTGCTTCCTCAAATTGAAACTGAGCCACTCAATTCTTTCAATCTTGACCGTCGATTCGAGAGAGATTTCTACACCATCTTTACCTCCTCTCATCCCCACATATTCAACAGAGTTATAAACCTAGAAATCAGAGGACCCTTTCTGCTCAACAAACTCCCATTTTTCTTGTAACTCCCTCTAATTTGCTTCACACACTCTCTATAAGCTTCGATTAAATCTTCTCTTATAACCTTGAATTGGGTGTGTAAATAATTGTATATATTCTCATATGGCTATTTGAAATTTTTACGTCAAGTTGACTAACCCTAGTTGAAATTTAGGTTGATATGAGGTTGATAGCTAGTTGAAATTTTCACGTCAAGTTGACTAACCCTGATTTTATGATTTTTCATTGCCACTTAAGGGAATAGTTTGGCCCCTCATGATATTGCACATACCTCTCTCTCTCTCTCTCTCTCTCTCTCTCTCTCTCTCTCTCT
>MU223537.1:117994-146835 GCA_018584345.1 Thuja plicata
TGGTAAGGTTTATGAAAAATAGATCATAGACGGACAAGAAATATCAGTAGTGAGATGGAAATCAAAGGAAGAATTTCTTCATGTTAAGTATGCCATAGAATATGAAGAGCATAACAAGAGAATGGAAGCAATTTCTAGTAGTGAAAATCCAACCAAGGCTGGGTTTAAACATGCAGCCAATGAAGAGAACCCGACAAAGACCATTTAGATGAGTGTTGTTTTTCATATTATGTCTAGAGGGCATCCTATGAGAGACTTCTCATAATATAGTAATTTATTATCCTTTTTGAGATTTCCTCACTATCCTATGTCACATTGGTCAACAAACGTTGGATGGGAAATGGAAAATTATCTTTCTAAGGTGGAAAAGCAAAATTTACAGGAGAAAGTAAAACAGTCCAGATTCATTTCATTATCCATAGATGAATTTACTACAGTAGATAACACTTCTTGGGTCTATATTCATGTGTATACAGTAAAAGAACATGTCTTCCAAGCTCATCTACTGTGTGTTCGTAAAATGAGGGGCAGTTCAACAGCAGAAAACTTATATTTTGAAATGAAGAATGCTTTGAATGAAGTTGTTGGTATGGATGATTTGACAATTGGAAATAATTTAGTGTGTGTTGGAGATGATGGAGCTGCAGTAATGCAAGGCCAAAGAAATGGTCTTTGTGCAAGATTACAAACTAGTATTGCACCTTACATGCTTGGCATACATTGCACGGCTCATCAAATGAATTTAGCATATAAAATTGTAAGTGATTTTCCAACAATGTCAAAAGTTGAAGATCTAGTTCGCGATATATACTCTTACTTCTGCAGAAGTCCTAAACGTTTTGCAGAATTTAAGATTTTTTTAGAGAGAGTAACACTAGGAAACAAGCTTCTCAAGGATGTTGAGACTAGATGGATCTCTTTGCATGGACCAGTAGAAAGAGTTCTAATAGGATATCAATCCTTGATCGGACTAATATATGAGCAACACCTCACAGTAGACAAAGATCTTGATTTGTTACATAAGTTAAGTGATATAGAGACTCTATTAAATTTAACTAGTCTTCTACCCATGTTGGATTTAATGAACAAACTTGTTAAGAAATCCCAAGACAAAACTATGTATATCCATGAGTATAGCAGTTTACGTAGAATGACATGCATTGCCCTAGATTGTCTGTACTTAGATATGACAATAATTCAAAGCCCAAATTTTTTCAGGAGGCAGACAATTACAGATTTGAATTATGCTAAGAGTTTTTTACAATTTAAAGAAAAAAATAATTTATGTGTGTTTGTTTAAGGATAGGAAATACCAATGCACCAATCTAAGATGGGAAAGCGAGGCAGACTACTTCCAGTTAAAAGGGCTGATTTTGACAGGATTGTTAAATCTGTTAGTGATAATTTGAAGTCAATTCCTACCAACTTTCAAGTAGATTTGTGAAAGATTCCCTCAAGAAGAAATTCTTAAAGCCATGGGTTATGTATTTCCTCTTTTTTGGAAAAACTTCAGAGATAAACAAACTGATGCACATATCTTTCATAAAAATATTGATGAATTGATAAGAGAGTTTTCAAAACATGTAGATTCCAATGGATGACCAATTGAAGGGATTTTAGATTCAGCTAATCTTAAAAAACAATGTAGACAATTTGCATCATGTATGAAATTGCAGATAAAAAACTTGGAGAATCCACTTGAACCTGGTGCAATAACCAGGCTTTGGAAAAGGATAGAGTAGAGTGAAGTATTACGTGATTCAATATCAGAATATTTCAAACTTGCTGATTTATGTCAAACAATGATATTGGGGTCGGTGGAAGATGAAAGAATTTTCAGTGCATTGGAGTTTTTGAAATCAAAGATCATAAACAAACTAGACATAAATTTGGAAACTTGCTTAAGGTTGTTTGTAACTTAGTACAATGTTAGATACTTTCCTTATGATAGGGCATTGGCAATTTGGAATTCCATGCATGAAAGACAAGGGCTTTTGAACACTTCAAAACCTAGTGGTACTAGTGCTACTGCTAGTTCTGAGACAAACGATGGATCTTCGTCCCAGACTCAGAATGAAGATGAAGAATTTTCTGATTTTGAATACCCAACTCAGAATGAAGAAGAAGCTCTTACTGCTAGTTAATTTAAGGAGTTGTATTCCAAGTGGGATATACAAGCTCCAGATTGCTCATTGAGTGAGTGAAGTGATTTAGATTCTAGAATTAACAATTAGCATTCAAATTTTGGTTAATAGGTATTTATACACTATATACTTATTACCTTTTAGTTATTACTGCACTTGTTGGACTTGAATATTGAAAATTTGACTCATATTAAGTAATAAGTATTGTTCACGATTTTTTTAATTTGAATTTAGATTTTTGTAATTTGAATTTTGATTATTGTAATTTGTAATTGGAATTCATGATTTTTGTAATGTAGAATGTTCATGAAATTTGAAGTATATACTATAATCATATAATTATTAATGTCCTTTTTCCTCACTGTAAAGTGTAAACGCCTCGGCCCTCAATGCCTCATAGTCATGTAGCCACATGTTAATATGTTATTTCAAGAATCAAGATTTAAAACTTAAGTTGGCCTGGTTCCAAAGTTACGCAAACAGTTCATCTAACCTTGTCTCAACTTCGCTACATGTAACTTAGAGGCCTTTGGAACCCTTCTGAAGTTACAGTGATGGTCTTCTTAACATCTCTGCTATCATATAACTTTGCGAAGTCCCGCACAAAGCCTTTCGTAGCCTCTAAACTGTTTAATATTGTAACTAATTAACCTTTCTGAAGTTACACCAATCCGCCAAATGCTTCATTGTAACATGTAACTTAGAGGCCTTTGGAACCCTTCCAAAGGTACAGTGGAAATCTTCTTAACATCTCTGCTATCATATAACCTTGCGAAGTCCTGCACAAAGCCTTTCGTAACCTCTGAACTATTTAATCTTGTAACTGATTAACCTTTTCGTAGTTATGCCAATCCGCCAAATGCTTCATCGTAACTTCGTAACATGTAAATTAGAGGCCTTTGGAACCCTTTCAAAGTTACAGTGACGATCTTCTTAAAATCTCTACTATCATATAACCTTGCAAAGTCCCACACAAAGCCTTTTGTAACCTCTCAACTGTTTAATCTTGTAACTGATTAACCTTTCTGAAGTTACGCCAATCTGCCAAATGGTTCATCATAACTTTGTAATATATAAATTAGAGGCCTTTCGAACCCTTCCAAAGTTATGGTGATGATATTCTTAACATATTCATTATCATATAACCTTGTGAAGTCTCGCACAAAGCCTTTCATAACCTCTGAACTGTTTAATCTTGTAACTGATTAACCTTTCCAAAGTTATGCCAATCCGCCAAACGCTTCATCGCAACTTCGTAACTGCCAACACTAATCGCCAACAAACCCTCGCAAAGTTCAGTAACCACTTGATCATTACTATCATAGGTTTAGAAGTTTGGAACCCATCAGACCATCACCATCCTAACCACTTAACTGTTGAGAAGTTAAAAAATAACCTGGCGTTACTTCAGAACATTGCCATTGGTCAAAGCTTCGTAATTTCCTAGAAATTGTCAATTTATTATTTTTTATACTCATTAGTCATTCATGAATCCTAATTTCCTAAATCCTAATACTAAGCATTTACTTAATTCCTTAATTCCTTGAAGCAAAAGCATTTACTTAATTTAATAATTCCTAGATTCCTAATTTCCTAAAAGCAAATATTAATATAATAATATAACATTATACATTATTACTTTCAATTTTAAACAAATTACAACTGCGATCTTGAGCTCTTTAAAAAATTACACATGCACAGAAAATTACAAAATATCCTTGTATTAACTTCCTTGAAATTTATACATCAATGATCAAGATTCAATGATCATAGTACCAGAGACTTCTATCACAAAATTACAAAATATCCTTGTATTAACTTCCTCTAAAATTATACATCAAAATTTCAAATTCAATGATCAATGATCATAGTACCAGAGACTTCTATCAGGATTCAGAAAATTATAAAATATCCTTGTATAATTGTATTAACTTCCTTGAAATTTATACATCAATGTCAATGATTATACATTGGTAAACAAGCTTGGAAATAGTTATAAGAGTGACAAAAGGCAGCCTGGATTCTTCAGAATCATTCTTGGTTTGCACCAAAGGTGTATCCACAATAGGTGAACTGCAAAGATAAGATACCTTGTATGAATTAACTGACCTCCCTCTATTGGCTCTTCATTTAATACCAAAACTGTCTCAACTACTTCCATCATCCATGTCAATGTGACAAGGCTTGAATCTCTCCAATGTTTTTCCACACCATATCCAAGTCTTCAAGGCATTTGTTCCACTTGGCATCCGTTATGGCTCGAGATTCAGCAACAAACTTATTCATGTCAATCTCCTACTTGTACAATTCATCCACAACTTCAAAAAAAGTTGAAATGTCAGCATCACCAACAAAATAAGAAGCCACCTTGCTAGCATCCAAAATTTGGTTGAAAGAATCAACCCACTCCTGTCATTCCTTCAACTGCCCCTTTGTGTCCACAATAGCAGGGATATATCCTTCAGACTCTTCAGAAAAAAAACTTTAGCTTTGCCTGAATGTTTTTTAACTTGCCATTGAAAATGCATACAAATCCTTTATTAATAACACCATTTCCTTAACATCAATTTTTTTTCCAGGTAACTCCATTTTTTTCCATTAGTATAATTAACCTCTCAAAGAATTTCAAGTGTGGGCCCCAAGTATTAAATAATGGGGTTAGTACAGACAAGGCATTACAACATTGATATTCTTCCCCCTGCAAAGAAATGAATGTGCTATGAATGATTTAAGACTTCCCTTTTAAAACATTTACTTTGTGCAATAACACCTTCTTCAATGTCTCCTTTTCAGCAATTCCACTATCAGCAAGCTGATCAACGCCCATTATTATGTTTTATGTTTCAAGTTTTGGAGCTAAGTCCCCCTCATACTCAGTTTGGACCCCAGCATCACAAACCTGTGTAACTACCCTGGACTAATATTTTGGACTATTTACTTCATCTTTTAGCTCCTTCACGGTCTTATCCAAGACAAAGTTCTTCTTCGGTTCCTCTTCAAAAATTTTCCTAGTTGACACACAATCTCTGAATGTCCTTGCTAGCCCGTTCTCTAAGTCCTCAACCACTGCCTTATTCATGGAGGATGCATGATGTAGGAGATTTTCTATCTCTGATCCTATAGTCCCCTGCAACCTCCATATTAATTGGCTACCTCGTGATGTGTCTTGGATGTCAACCAATCTGGGCTTATTAGATTATGGGGCCACACACCATACTTCTAGTGTCTTACTATCCATATTGAATCTAGAACCCCGCTATAGTCCATCAGGGCTAAAAGCTTCATAAGATACAACTTTATCTTGCCTCTTGATTTGGTCAATTAAGAATGAGGACTCCAAGTCCCATCCCGGGATCAACAACATGCCACTTCTCTTCACAAGATCTCTTGCCTCCTCCACAGTTAATGTTTCACTGAACTGGGATCATAGGCCTGTAATTTTTTAATCATTTCAATAGTATTTTCCTATGATTCCCCTAGTTTGAAAGACAATGTTAATTCATTTTTCTTAACTCTAAAGAGAAAAATTTTAAACTCATCAGACTTGATGAATTCATCATCATCTATAAACTCTTTAGCTTGGATGACCCTATCATCCAATCTTGTTGCAGCCGATTCTAACTCATCTAGGGCCTTTTCACCCTCTTCTGCCTATGATGTCAAATTTTTTTGTCTTAAGTCAACAAAGTAATTCCAATTACCTGGTAGGATTTGTAGTTCCTTTTGCCTTTCCTTTTGTGGTGCATTCATCAACTTTTGTTTCTTTGATGGCCCCTTCTCAGATGTGGATGGCTCAGCTTGTTATGTTTCTACCATAAACACCACATCAGGTTCAACTTCCTCAGGGTTTATTTTGTCCTCCTCCTTCTCCTCAAGGATGTCTAGCAATTTAGACATAATATTTTCATAATTCTCTATACACATGTCAATTCTTGACATGTATTTGAGATCAGGAAAGAAACCGTGGAAGGTAGGGTCTACCTTTTTCAATTCTTCCTCTACCCTTACAATATTTTTCCATTTAAGGGTTCTCTCCTCACAAATATCTTCACTGAGCACATTTCTAATAACATCCTCATCTGCCATAGGTTGATTTTGAACCAAATTGTGATTCCTCATTTCTCTCAATGCTCCTCTAATGAAGTCTTTAGGGTCATACATCCTTGCTTTAGCATAGGGAAATCTGAATTATCTTAGGAATTCATGGTTTTGGTCTGTAACATCTTTACCTATAGAGAAATCCCCTATTTGGGACCTCCTTACCAGAAAGGTTCCCTTATGTCTTTTAGGGCCTAAGTGTTCTCTATCCATCATGATAAGCTACCATAGGAATTCTACTATTGCCAATCTTTCTAGAACATATTTTGGTAGTAAGTGTGGAGGTTGAGGGAAAGCATACACTCTTATAACTGAAAAATTCTTTAAAAAAAAACATATCACCCCAATTATAGTTAATTTTATTGTCAATTTTAAATGCTAGGGGTCTAAGCAATTTTCTAACTAGTAAAGGAAAACTATTCCTCACAATACCTAACATGTTCATTATTAGATCCACAAAATCACTATAAAAAGAAATGGAATTAGAGAAATGGTGACTTCTATCCTATAACCTAGTCCAGGGCTGAAGCATAACAGTTCCTCCTGTATTCTCAGTCTCAATGATGAACTATGGGTTGATGTAGCAAATATTGCAATAGAGGATCAGGTGCATGAGCATGGAGTAGTGATTGAACTTGAAGCTTTTCAAATCAGTCTTTTCCATCATCAAGTTAGTGTGCATTACATTGATTATGTGCCCCACATAATCAAACTCCTTGTTGGTGTATAGGTCCTCAACATTTGTAGCCATGACATAAATGTCAGGAATCATTGTCAAACCTCCATCTATTCCAATAACTTCATTAGACCATAGATGGTATTCTGGAAATAGGGAAAAAAGCTCAATATCAAATGAATCTGCAACCTTCTTCGGCAACAACTCTACCTCTTTAATTTGTCTAGGAATATGCTTCCTCATAACCCTTCTAGTGTAGTAACTTTTATGTCTATGAAATAGGGTTGCCTCTTCTGCTAGGTCAATATCCATGCTCATAGGTCCCTGAAGGTTGAAAGATTGAATTAAAGTTTCTTTGTCTAACATGCAGAGTATAGACTTGTCCTCCCTGTGGAAAGCTTGTGTCACTGGATTGTATGCTTCAATTAGGGCTTTCATGAGGTCTATATCCAAAAATACCTCAGGTACTATCAACTTTCCCAAGTTCCTATCCCATGGGTTTGAAACATGAGGGCCTTTCAATCTATTGTTATAGAAATACAGGAAGAGCTCATACCCAGTTGTGTTTGGGCAGACAACATAAGGGTCCCTCCACTCATAAGCATTAGCAGATTGCAAATTTGAGGATCCAGGCAACAGTTTCATCCATTCTTCAGCATATATGTTCAGCCTCTTTGTTCTTGAAAGAAAAATCTTTGTCAGTTCTACAACAACATCAAGAGATCCTTGTTCTACCATTCTTTATGTATACTAAACAGTAAGCAGTAAGCTCCTTTTCTGCACTTAAAATTTTCAACTCTCTCTTTCTCTTCGAATCTAAAAATTAAGGATGCTTTGTGAAGTGTGAACTATCTTTAATAACCAGCTACCAGGCTACCTACTCTATTAAAAATTAAAATCTCATCAAGCACACATGCATGAAATTAGTAAATACCTTTTTCATAAAAGTGTCACTGTCAATTGTCACTTCCAGCATTGATTTGGGGGCGATTCAAGAGCAAATAATTGGCGTGTTGCCAAAGTTACTCTAATGGTACATCTAACCCTAGGTCCCTATCTCAACTTTGCCAAATTGCTACCAAAAACCACCATCACAAACGGCCAAGTAACCCTAACGAAGATTTGCAAACATTCCATTCTTCGGCACTTTCCACGTGGCATGAAACTTACTCTCACTTTTCAACACCTTACGAAGTTACGCACGAAGTTAGTCGGGACTTTAGAACCCCTAACCATCATAAAAATTTAACCGTTTAGAAGTTATGAAATAGCCAGGCGTAACTTTGTAACCAGTCACCATCATAAAAACTTAACTGTTGAGAACTTATGAAACAACCAGGCTTAACTTCAGAACCCATCACCATCATGATTTAGCATTCTGAATTAGTTAATAGGTATTTATAATTTTATATAGAATTACAGTTCACACTCACAGATACTTCAAAGTTCAAGTTAATTAATAATTATAATTTACATATTTTTCAATTTATAAAACAATTGTTCAATTTCATGAATCATGATTCACATAACATGTTACTGTATTGACTATTTAGTATTGAAATTTGAAGTATTAGCAAATAACGCGTAAAACTAAAAAATAGTAACACTATTTGAAAAAGAGTCTTCTATTTCTCATATGTATACACTATACAGTATTACTATTAAATTCAAAAACTGGTATTAGGTATACATAATACTGGTAACTAAATCACTGATTGAGATTCACTGAGTGACTAAAGTTCTGAACGGTTGTGGTTTCCCCAGAAGGAGAAGTGACAAGATTCCAATTGTTTCCAAAACCAAAATTAAAAGTACATTCGAATTTTGTATTTACAAATTACAAGTAACAAAAATTTTCCTAAGATCCATTCACATTGAATTTTTGAACTTTCAGAGGAAATTACAAAAGCCTAGTCCAATAGTCTGACAGTCGACTCCTACATATCCTAATACTAATAGACTAATAGTAATTTGTTAACATGTTATAGTATATACTATAAACTATAATATAATAATACTATCCACAAATAAAAAAACATCATTTGATGTGCAGACCAGCAAATAACTGGATCATCTCCTCCTCTAACCCCTCCTGGTCGAAGCCATGATCGTCAAGAATGGCGTGCATCTCTGCCTTGTCATGTTCTACTTCGAGTTCGAACATGTCGCTTTGGTATCCGGTGTAACTAGTAACATGATCCCATGTTGTAGACATAAGATGACTGAGGACATCCTACTGAATCTCCTCCTCCATATCCAAATTTGGTTGGATAATAGGTTCTAGGTTATCATTTGATGATCCCTCAGCTAGTGGAAGACCCATTCTGTCATCCAAGATTCCAAATTTAGAAATTTAGACAGCGCCCTGTGTTTTGCAATTTCACTACCGAGGAGTATATAAAGAAAATAATCACCAACTTGCTAGCCGCAATAAATTTTGAAGGAATGTTTCAAGTAAGGTGGCTTTCCTCAGAAAAGGACATTAATGAATATCAATAAACAAAAATTGTAGACATTGGTATCCTACGTAACTTGGCTCCGAAGTCGAAAAGAAAAATAATGAATGTTGATGTACCACAGCTCATATCCCATAAAATTATCCTTTTTAATGTCTAATCAAAATCTTGGCCTAGATTATAATTTATGTAATTACTCAACTTACGCTCTATGCAGACTACCAGCGTGTCCTTGGAACCACCATATCCTATCTGCAATTTTAAAATTTGAACTAACAACTTGGCAGCCACATTAAATATTGAAGGAGTGTTTCAAACTTTCACATAAGGTGACTTCACTCCGAAAAGAAAAATAATGAATGTTTATGAATCAAAACTCATATCTCATACAAATTATCCTTTTTAATGTCTAATCAAAATCTTGGCATCGATAAGTCTCATTAATAATTAATTGCACTTCAACCTTTAAATTCTAAACCTTTAACTCCTTTCTTACGACCTCAGCTGGACCCACTGGGACACATGGCATCACAAATTAATGGCTTGTATGCTAGATTATGTGCATCTTGATCATAAGCAATTAAGTCAACCATTGGATCTTTTTAGAATTGTCATCACTTTAATCTGCGGTCACCTTTGGTCCTTCATGTTAATGGAACCCACGTCACCATAGGGACACGCATCACTCAGACTTGATCGCTTATGTAGTAGATCTTGCACATCTTTACCATAAGTCATTAAGTGAGCTGTTGGATTCATCTGCACTTTAATCTCCATCAAACTTTATGCAATAGGGCCCACATCACCACAGGGACACGTGTCATTCAGACTTAATGACTTATGAGATAGATCTTGATCATCTGATCAAACAAGAACTGCATGCTACTTAACCTTCAACTTATGCTGGACCCACCACTGCCACGTGTCATCATTGCTTAATGACTTATGAGATATATTTTTTGCATCTCGGGACTAATTCATTAAGTGGACCATTAGATTAAAACATATCAGCTTGACACATAATCTTAAATAAAAGATGCACGGGCTTTCAAACTTAGGGATTATTAAAGTGCTAAAGACTTAGGATAAATTGAACACGGCCCCATTTAAAAGAACACATGGTGGACACATAACTCAATTTATGAAAAAGGTAATGTAAAAATAGAACCGCTTCAACACTTAGGGTTTTAAAACAAGATTTACACTTGAAGACTTTTATAGATAAGGGTTTCAAAATTTACACATGACCTTAAAATGAAGCTTGCAGATTGTTAGCACTTTTTCTTGTTGAATCACTGCATAGCTTATCCAGATGACTCTCAGACTCCCAATTCCATATTCATATAGGAAAAAGGCTAATTAACAAGGATATAATCCTTCTACAATAGTTGACAACACACCCTGTTGATGAACATCATTAACTTTATGCAGAACTTAACATGCCAAACAATAAGCTTAACAAGAGCTATTATCAGTGTAATAAGGACATTCATCCTTCTTCTTTTTATAGTGCTAGAAGGTATAATCTTTGATGATCATGTTCATCACATTCAAATAGACCAAAGCTTGAAAAAACTAAACAAAAATACATTCAATACATTCAGATAGACCAAAGCTTGAAAAAAATAAACAAAAATACATTCAATACATTCAGATAGACCAAAGCTTGAAAAAACTAAACAAAAATACATTCAATACATTCAGATAGACCCAAGCTTGAAAAAACTAAACAAAAATATTAAGTCTACTTTGCAGTTTTAAATTCACCATCCTTTACAAAGTCTTCTAACTTTCAATATATTGTTTTTGCCTTAGTCATCTTGAAATCGTTAAAAATCAAGGATGCAACAAGCATGACTAAGCTAAAAGAGAAATCCTACGACCCATATATAAGACAAAATAACAAATGGACTAATAACCACTCTTGTTACAAGATATTTAAAGTAGTTTGTCTTCTGACCACCTAGGCATTTGTAAGTTTGTAACTTCTTTGGGGTTGTTCGATAGCCTCCATCAGGATTCAGGAATCTGTTGTCCTTGATCTTGTTGATGTAGGATCTTCATCTTTTCCTGTCTCATTCAAACTGTTGGGAAACATTGTCATTTGTTGCCTATTGCACATTATCACCTTCTCCTTGATCAACTGCATTAGACTTATCCTTCTATGAGGTATACACCTCATCATTCGGCCAAGAGAAACCAATGACTTCATCTTTTCTGCTATTAATCTCATTCCAGCTGAAATTTTATTTCTCAACTTCCTCTGTCCAAAATTCAAAAAATGATCTGGCCTTAGGACTATCTCAATAGTTTGAACAAACAAAAGAGTTCTTTTGAAAGTAATAATACTATTGGTTCTTGTTGCCAACACCTCGTTCATTTGTCTATGCCATAATGCTTCATTTTTTATCTCACCATTCTTCTTAAAAAGATTAGGAAACATCTCATAACGATCCTGTGAATATTCTTTCCTCAAAGCTACTACCTTCCTAATGATGATGCTTCTCTTTATGTCCATGTCCATTAGCAATTTGAAACATTTATAAGTACCAGTCAATATGATGTCAACATTGTTTTCTTCTTTGGATGTAGTATATAAGAATTTCAATTCTACTCTCTTTCCCTTCCATCTATCCATTATTGGATCCCATTTATCCTTATCTGCATTATATTCATTCAATATGCTGACAATTATTTTTCACTGTGAATAAATGGTAGTAGGAACTAACTCCTTAGTGAAATGCTTGAGAGTGGTATGTATTTTATCAGCATACTTTTTCTTTACCCATGCCTCTACTTCTTTAAATGTTGCAGACTCCTCAATCCATTTATTCCTTGCTTCTTCTGAATTGGTTCTTTTAGCAATTAATCTTTCTTTTTCTATTTCCAATTCTTCTTGTGTGGTGGGACCTGATGGCATGGGAGAAGGGGGATAAGTTATAATTGGGCTTGATGATGAGGGCTGGTGAGGATCTTGTGTAATCATCCTTTGAGGAGTAAACTGAGTTGTTTGTTTGCCTTCAAGGATAGCAATCTTTTTTTATCTTTTTCAATATATTTTATCACCTCATCATTATAGGCCTTTGTGACCATCTCATACTTTTCCCTTAGGCTTTTGAGTTCTTCTTCATGTTTCTCAGCTACTTTCATGCCAAAATTTGTTGATTCTAGAGTAAGGCTAGCTGCTTCTATTCCTGAGGTGTCTGTCACTCTTCTTACCAAGAGGCTACCTGCATGTTCAGCCTGATCATCTCCAGGATCTTTCTTATAGTCTTTCCTTTTTATAGACCACATTACTAGTGCTGCATGGTCTTCACTAAATTTAACACCAGTGGAGACTCCATTAGTGTGCATTGGCTTGGTCTCTTTTCTAATAGCATCAAAGACAATGGCATCAACAAGATCCCACTATGGCAGAATTAGAACTCCTTCTTTCTAAATACCAGTTCTCTGCCTTCTTCAAGAGTAATTTTGTCAAATTTGACTACCAACTCCTGCTTCACTTCCTTTTTAATGTCATCTTTATCTCTATTAGGTTGATCATTCTGCAACTTTTGACATTTTTCTCTGAATTCATTAATGTGAATTTTCCAAAGGAATTGAATAAAGGCCCTTGCTTTAACAAATTGATCATCTGACAGGAATTCATCACTATCTTTTTTAGTGATAGGATCGAATTCTTTTCCAGAAAACTTGGCTACTATTAAGGCCATTTGAGCATGTTTGGGTGCCTCTGGCACTCCTTCTTGCAACTCTTGAGCTATAAAAAATATATGCCATGTATTCCCCATTTTCACTAATTTCTCAGCAATGGTCTATTCATCCATGTGCAGGGGAGATTGGGAAGGGGAATAAATATCATCTTGTTGTTTATCTCTTCCTTCTACCCTTTGCATTTTTGGAGATGGAAATGATTGGGTATTGGAGTCTAATGTCCTCTTCCCTTTTGGATCAGAGGTCTTTTCAAATCTAGGAAGGATTGTGCTATAGCCTCTTCGTTGGTACATGACATATTTCACTGGTGGAACAACCTTTCCCTGTGAAGCTCTGCTCAAAATAGCCTTAGCCTTTTCTATCTTTGTTTCCATTACTTTCTTCTTCTTCTGGTCTAGGTCTTGCATAATATCTTCAAACATGCTCATCAAGGATTCTACCTTCTTGGCCCAGGGCATAAATTCTTTCAGGGGATCATATGCTCTATCAAAATGGTGGACAACATCTAAGAATTTCTTATATGCTAACCACTTTTCCTTCTTAATTTCTTGTTCCATCAAATCAAATTCATTTCTAATTATATCCTCAAGAAAATTAAATTGATCATCTAGAGCTAAACACTTAGTTCTTTTCCTGAACATATCAATAATGAATCCCTCATTATCTACACATCTTACCACTGATGTTTCCAACTGATAAGGCTCCGAGTATTTGTCAAATTGTGTCCATCCTCCTTAAGTGATAATGAATTGTTGTACCTTTATTTATGGTAGGGAAAATGCTACCTTTCATTTTTCCAGTCAATGCTTCCTCTTGTAGCCCACCCAGTTGTCTAAGGATTTCTACCAAACCTATCTTGAGTGTAACCCTGTAAGGGAGGACATTTGGAGTTCCTCTGAAACCGTAGACCCTGATAACTATAGAAACAAGGTATAGAATGAAGTCACCCCAATTGTGAACAATCTGCAGCTCTTTAGCATACTCCATTGGTCTCAGAAGTTTTAACACATCTATGTGAATCCTTGGGTTGTCTGTGCATAACAGTGATCTAAGCCTAGAAGCAAAACATCTATCAAAATTGACAAAACTAGCCTCTTTCCTATCCCAAGATAAATCTATACTCCACAACTGAACTAGCAATTCTTCATCATCTTGAAATTTGATAAGATCCATTTCTTCTTCAAAATAGTCAGCATTATTATATAAGATCATGTGAATCATCATAGAATACCATCCCATTGGCTTAGCTATCTTAGCCTCTTTTATTCTTACTAGACCTTGATGCATTAAATCAACAATGTGAGTAGCAAAGTCATATACAACAGACAAATGTGGATGTAAAATCTGAAACATCATAAGCATAAAGTGAATGGGCATTGTTGCCTCCTCATCTTCTCCTAGAACATGACACAGGGAACTATACATCCCTCTATCCTTTCCATTAAAATATTCTAATTTGAAGGGCTCTGGTGTGTTAGGGCCTACTACAATTAAACCCCCTATCTTATTGAAACATTCTTTCAAAGGCCCAGTTTTGAAATACTCCCTTTGAGCCTTGTACACTTCTTTGAACTGCTCAAAATCAATGTCATCCATCTAAATAGAAAGCTCACTCAAATTGAAAAATTTTCTAATCTCATCAGCTGTGAAACTTAGTAATACGTTCCCATTTGTAAATCTCAAAACCCTGGACACCTTATCATAAGCTTTAGCAATTGTAATCAACAAATCTGTATCCATAAACACTCCAGGAACTATCAATTTTCCTACATCCAAGTCCCATATGTTAGAGTCTGGGATAGGAGCATTCCTTTGGCTGAAAGAAATTATGAACAGACCTAGACCACTTATATGAACCTTGGCGTCCCTAGCCCATCTGCCCATATCCTACAAACCCTCCTCGACTCTAAAATGAGGATTTTTATAGGGACTATATGTTTGATTTTTTGTATTCATTGGTGGACCCATTCAATTGTTGTATAACATATTCACGCACACTTCTATCCTTGTAATCAATTTTACCAGTGAACTCAATTCTAGGGGCCATTTCTGAAAATAGGGTTTCTTACAGTAACAGTATCAGATTTTATCAACACTTTGTTTCTCCTTTAGAATTTGAAACCCTACTGTAAGTATGAATTTTAATGCTTCAACACTATGAATTTTAAAGCTTCAACATTATGATAACAGAATACTTACCCATTCTACAACTTGTAACACAGAGTGCAAGATTGCTGCAACTTTCAATTTCGCTTCAATCTCTTTAGTGGTTATGGCAACTTTGAACCATTTTGAAAACTTTAAATCTCAACCATAGATCACTTTACGGAAACCACTATTCATCATGGACATGTGTCAGGATGACTTGATCGCTTAAGCATTAGATCTCGTGCATCTTCATCATAAGGCTTTAAGTTAACCGTCGGATCTTCTTTAACCTAACTGCAAATTACCTTACCCAGCATTTCACTAACCACGGGTATAACTTAAACAGGGAGTACACATGTCAACACCACTTAATGCCTTAGACACTAGATCTTCCTCAACTTTCATTTAAGTTATTAAGTCATCCGTTCGATCCTTTTGAAACTGCATCCTCTTTATTTCATACTTGCGTTGTACTGGGCCCGCCACTACCACACGTCAACATGACTTAATGACTTATGCTATAGATCTCGATCACTTTATCACCCAGTGTTTAAGTCAATCGTTGGATCAATCTTGACTTGTCTGCACTTTAATCTCCTTCTTTACGAACTAAGTCAGACCCCCTAGGACACGCATCAACACCACTTAATGCCTTAGACACTAGATCTTGCGCATCTTTACCTTAGGCATTAAGTCTACCGTTGGGTCAAATGGAATTTTACTGTAGTTTATCAAACAACTTTTGACTAGTCTCGGGCCTGCCAAGACATGTGGCGTCATAACTTAATGTCTTATATGTTAGATTGTGCGCATCTTGAGCATAAGCAATTAAGTCAACCGTTGGATATTTTTCAAACTGGCAGCACTTTAATCTTATGTGTCACTCAGACTTGATCACTTAAGTAGTAGATCTTATGCATCTTTACCATAAGAAATTAAGTCATTCGTTGGATTCATCCACAGTTTAATCTCCATCAAAACTCTATGCAACAGGGCCCACATCACCATCTTGGACACACGTCACTCTAACTTAATGACTTGCTTGATAGATTTCCATCATCTTGAGGCTGTCATTAAGTGGGCCGTCCAATCAAACAGAATCTGCATGCCTTTTACCTTCAACAGGGTCATTGCGTATCTTCGTAACCATTAGCCATCGACCCTCCTTTTAGCCTATCAAAGCTACATAAACTGTCCTCACAAAATGGTCATCACTAAATGACACGTAGCACCCAACTTGACACGTAGCCCTATTGCTAATATGCTATGTTTTGAATATTCGCCAATATATATTTTTTATACTATAAATATTATTTTTTATTCACCAATATATATATTTTTATACTATAAATATTGTGTATTATTCGCCAATATATATTTTTTATACTTTAAATATTATTTTGTATTCGCCCATATATATTTTGTATACTATAAATACTTTTTTTTATTCGCCAAAATATATTTTTTATACTATAAATACTGTGTTTTATTCGCCAATATATATTTTTATAGTATAAATACTTTTTTTTATTCACCAAATGAGATTTTTTTTTTCTTTGAAAAGAAAAAAAATTCACCAAATAAATTAATAATTTCCTCTGTAGTTTTCTAAATTTTGCCAGTTTTTTACACCTTTTTTGAAGGGGGGGTTTCTTAAAGATTACCCTGATTATCAAAGCATTGACTTACAGATTATTAAAAATGCTTGTAACATTGCATGCATTGCTACATGAAAGAAACACACAATCACTAATTTTCTTATCTATCATTTGCATTAAAAATCCATCTTAGTTATGATAGAAACTCCACTATGGTGATTAGACATATATCTAGAACACAATTTCATTGACATGGCTCTAAATATCCTACAAAACCATCCATACACCAAGAGTAACACAAATCTTGGTAATAAGTCATATGATAATACAAAAATCATGTGATAGTCTCTCTTAAGATATTATATTTTATGTAATATATTGGTGTAAATTTATATACATTATAATTGGCATATACCTTTACAGTATGATAGAAATATGATCCTTCGTATATCAATTCTTGTTGAAATGTATGCATGATAGTAGATTTATAATATTTTATCAAAAAAGAAAACAAATCATTTATTTTTAAAAAAATATAATAATTGTACAAAAAATTAATAAAACTCAACAATTATTTAGCTTTCAAAAATTAAATATAATATAAAATATATTTTAAATTGTATTCATCACTTCATAGATATGAAAGGAATAGTACAAAATAATTTATATTTAATTTTAAAAAAACTATATCCCTCTTTTATGAGATTTTCCTTTACATTAAGTTATATATTTAATTTAACCCGTATCTAGATTGATATGTGTAAAATACATCACATCCATATCTCCTTTCCATTCACAATTTCAAATCTCTAAAATACATCACATCCACATCCCCTTTCCACTCACAATTTCAAATGTCTAAAATACATCACATTCACATCTCATTTCCACTCACAATTTCAAATGTGAGGAATTATATCATGTCATAATATTATAACATATAGGTAGCACAAGCAAAGAAACATTGTAACATTATTTTATTTGCTCATATAGACTATACTATCTAAATAATACATTAGCACATCATGTGTTTTTTATTTGACGTGAAACAAAGAAAGAACACTTTTTTGGGCCTAGTATGTAGATATAGATAATCTTCCCTTATTTCCTGACTCAGTAGTATTTCTTTCATTATTAATAAAAGGTTTGATATCTATTGGTAATTGAGTAGGTTTAGAGATACTAAGAAACAGACCTCTAATTATATTTAATCTATCAACTATATCGGTCATATTAGGTTGCTCTTGAAGTGACTTCCTTGTGCACAACAACCCAATTTGTATAAACTGAGTAAGGCGTTCCATTACCATTGGTGTCCCTAAATCATGAGCATCTATAAGCAAGAATTTATCCACCACATTGGAGATTCCATTTCAAAAATGTATTTCTGTCCATTTTTGTAGATTGATTCCTTCAATAAACATATTATCTATTGGCTTCTTTTTTGTCAACAACTCTAAAACTAAAATTCCATAACTGTATACATCTCCTTTTGTAAAAAGGTTTCCGCCTATTCCATACTCTATAATGACAATAAAAAAATAATAAATTACTAATTCATTTAAAGCATACGGTTGTTTATAAAATAAATAAAGAAAATCAATGAATAGAGAGAAAAATAAATTGTACCTGGTGCAATGTAGCTAACTTTAAGTGCATTTGTAGAAGTCAAAGATTCTATGGAATTCCCAAAAATAAGATTAGAAATTCCAAAATCGTTATGTATGTAGTCATGTCATCTCCTAATAGAATATTGGTGGGCTTGAGGTCGTGAATAACTTGAACAAAGCAATAATGGTGAAGGTATGCCATAGCTTGTGCTATCTCCATTGTTATCTTTATTCAATCACTCATATTTAATATGCATCTACCCCCTTCAGGAGGGTATAACCATTTGTCTAAACTTCCATTTGACATGAAGGAAAGAATTAAGGCTTTAAAATTAGGGTTGGAGCATGCTGAAATGAATTTAATAACATTATGATGTCAAACTCTCTTTAATGCATTGCATTCTTTGCTGAGACCTTGGTGAGCATGTTCATCTTGAATTTGAGAACTTTAACAACAATATTTGTACCATTCTTTAGAATCCCTTTATAATTGGCCCAAAACTACCAATTCCTAAAAGATTTTCATTACTAAACCCACCAGTTGTTCATATGATATTTTTGGAGGCCATACTTTGAGAGAAGGGGTATTGGAACGTATGAATGATCTATAAGAAAACACTAGAATAGAAGAGACATGATCAAAATTATAATGCTGATTGTGATAGGAATTATTACCTTCTTTAATACTAATAGGTGTTTGTGATTGGAATAACAACATGGTGCCAAGTTTATCCATCCACCACAGAGCCCAATATTTCCCATAACTTTTGATGTATCAACTGTTGTGAAAGCTCCTCCCTTTGGTACCTCTCTAGTTAACCTATTTGAAGAGAGATTGGTGTGCTTGAGCATTTTCATCTTTTTGAAAGTCATTGATATCACACCTGACAAATTATTGCAAGAAAGATCCATGTACTATAGATTTTGTATATTTTCCAATGATGTTGGGATTGGCCCCTCAAATGTATTTCCTAACATATTTAGATATTCCAAGCCCTTGCAACTTGCCAGTGCATTGGGAATGCCACCAGATAAATTGTTAAGAGAAACATCTATAGCTAAAACCATCACCATTTTGTTCATTTTTAAAATAGACCCTCCTAACCAAGACTTTTAGGAATATGTCTCGAAAGCATATTCTCACTGAGTGAGAGCATTCTAAGCCTTTTTGATTGGCCAAAAATTTCTAGAATCTTCCTTGTAAATTGTTTTTGTCTAGATCTAATCTTTCCAAATTTGGAAGCCTACTTAGTGTAGATGAAATGGTTCCATTCAACTTGTTGTCTTCTAAGCTTACTAAAGCCATGTTTGTGAGGTTACCAATCTCATTTGGTATGTTCTCCCAAATTTCATTTGACTCCAATGAGAAATATGAGAGTGAATTTGCAAGGCGACCAATTGAAGTGGGCAAGACGCCAGTGAGATAATTAGATCCCAAACTAAGATTTTCCAAGCTAGAACAATTAGTTAACACTGTTAGAATAGACAAATCACTACTTCTACTCACAAAATGATTTTTCCACAAACTTAACCATCGCAAATGCTGCATTTTCCCAAATTGTAGGGGCACTATACTGTTGAGTTGATTTGCATTTAAATCTAGCTTTTGCAGCTGAGTCTAACTGCCCAATGAGGTGGGTATTTCTCCACTAAGTTGGTTTCCTGACAAATGCAATTCTCACAACTCAGACAACCTTCCAAACTCCCATGGAATTGGTCATTTAAGCGGTTCTGACATAGCGAAGGCAATTCAATCCTATTAAGTTGTTAATGCAAAGATCAAGCCAGTTTAGTTGACTTAGCATACTCAACTCAGTAGGAATACCACCTCGAAGCCTATTTTCAGCCAAAGCAAGCATAATTGAAAAGGACATGTTTCCTAAGAAAGGTGGGATAATACCTATCAAATTGTTTCTTCCTAGTGCCATGATTTCTAAATTTGAAAGAAGACTAAGTTTAGAGGGAATGCTTCCACTTAAATTGTGATAGGATAGTTTGAGAGATTGTAAAGAATGATAGCCTCCTAGAGAGAATGGAATGTGGCCTTCCAAATCATTACAAGACAACCGAAGTAATCTCAAGCAAAATAGCCTTCCTAACCGATATGGAATATTTTCCTTCAAGCTATTATTCCATACCAGTTAGATTGAAGGAAGGAAAGATTACACTAGAAAGGGAGAGATGGGGCCAAGTACACTAAGGAAGGAAATATTCCCCAGAAAGGGAGAGATGGTGCCAAGTAATCCCATACCAGTTAGATTGACGGAAACAACACGTTGTTGACAAGCAGAGTAGGAAATGCCAGTCCAATTGCAGAAAAAGAGAGTAGCAATGAGAGCAGATTTGAAAGCAATGAGAGCTTGTTGATCAGAATAATTAAAAGGCTTTGTCAAATGGGGAGGCTTTGTATTTGTTTGCAAATTACTAACACATGTTAACGCAATAGACTAATACACATGTTGTTAACATATTGTGTTAACAACATATTTTATTTACTAAGGTGCAAATTTCCTGCCCCATAAAAAGTGCCACAAGCTAACATCATCATCATCATCTTCATACATATTTAAACTCTTACCAAGTCAAGGGGAAACAATTTCCCACAACAACAAGAAAATGGAGAGATTATACACAATGCATCAATAATAGTTGCACCACACAAAGTGTATTCATTTAATCATTTATGAAAGCTCCTAAGTGCAATTACCACTTTATCACCCTTACTTATGCCTCCAAATCACAAATATTGATCTTCGGGGACTTAGGTCCTCTACCTAAGGATTTCCCTAATCCCACAGTCTATACATTTATAATCAGTGGTTTAAATCATACACTTGCATTTTCTTAACTAACATCTTTTGATAGTCACTATTCAAATAGAGAGGAAAGAGAGAAGAGATATTTATTTTCATTTTCGATGATCCTTATCAAACAAACCTTAATTTAATTCATTTGGATAAACATGCAATAGAAACTCTTAAACATAGTCAATCCTATATCTTTTGCACATGATATCACATTAAGAATTGTATTTAACAACAAAGAGGAAAACACATCAAGTTAATTTAGCAAATGTTACCAAACAATTCATAATTCACAACAATAACGTGGCAACAAGATTAACGATCTAAATGCTGCAACCTGGACTTTGATACTAGATGTAATACCCCACCGAGGAACCCTCGACACAAGGACAAAATACACACTAAAGTAACATATATTTTAAATTGTATTCATCGCTTCAAAGATATAAAAGTATTAATATAAAATAATTCATGTTTAATAAAAAAATTATCTCTCTTTTATGAGATTTTCCTTTCCATTTAGTTATATATTTAACCATGTATCTAGATGATTGATATGTCTAAAATACATCACATCCACATCTCCTTCCACTCACAATTTCAAATGTGGGGAATTAAATCATGTCACAATTGTGTACCATATAGGTAGCACAAGTGAGAAATATTGTAACATTATTTTATTTACTCACAATAGACTATACTATCTAAAATAATACATTAGGACAATATGTGCTTTCGATTTTACATGAAACAAAGCAAGAACAACTTTTTGGGCCTAGGATGTAGATGTAGATGAACTTCCCTTATTTCCTGACTCAATAGTATTTCTTTCATTAATAAAAGGTGTGATATCTATTGGTAATTGAGGAGGTTTAGGGATACTAAGAAATGCACTTCTAATTGTATTTAATCTATCAACTATATCAATCATATTAGGCCGCTCTTGAGGTGACTCCCTTGTGCAGAACAACCCAATTTGTATAAACTGAGTAAGGCATTCCATTACCATTGGTGTCTCTGAATCATGAGCATCTATAAGGAAGAAATTATCCACCACATTGGAGATTCTATTTGGAAAATGCATTTCTGTCCATTTTTGTAGATTGATTCCTTCAATAAACATATCATCTGTTGGCTTCCTTCTTGTCAACAACTCTAAAACTAAAATTCCATAACTATATACATCTCCTTTTGTAGAAAGGTTTCCTCCTATTCCATACTCTATAATGAAAATAAAGAAAATCAGTGAGTAGAGAGCAAAAAAAATGTACCTGGTGCAATGTAGCCAATAGATCCTTTAAGTGTATTTGTAGAAGTCAAAGATTCCATGGAATTGCCAAAAATGAGATTGGAAATTCCAAAATCTTCTATGTATGAATTCATGTCATCTCCTAATAGAACATTGTTGGGCTTGAGGTCACAATGAATCACTTGAATAAAGCAATAATGGTGAAGGTATGCCATTCCTTGTGCTATCTCCATTACTATCCTTATTCGATCACTCATACTTAGTATGCATCTACCCCTTTCAGGAGGGTATAGCCATTTCTCTAAACTTCCATTTGACATGAAGGGAAGAACTAAGGATTTAAAATCAAGGTTGGAGTATGCTGAAATAATTTTAATTACATTTCGATGTCGAACTCTCTTTAATGCATTGCATTCTTTTTTGAAACTTTGGTGAGCATGTTCATCTTGCAACTTGACAACTTTGACAGTAATATTTGTACCATTCTTTAGAATCCCTTTATAAACCAACCCAAAACTACCAATTCCTAAAATATTTTGATCACTAAACTCACCAGTTGCCTCTACAAGCTCTTCATATCAAATTTTTGGAGGCCATACTTTGAGAGCAGGGGTATTGGAATGTCTGCATGATCTATAGGAAAACACTACCAAGAGAAGAGACATGATCAAAATTGATATGCCAACTACAATAGGAATTATTACCTTTTTGGAGAGTGATGGGCGTTGGTGATTGGAATGAGAGCATGGTGGCAAGTTTATCCATCCACCACAGAGGCCAAGATTTCCCATGATTTTTGAGGCATCAAGTGTTGTGAAAGCTCCTCCCTTTGGTACCTCTCTAGTTAACCTGTTTGAAGAGAGATTGAGATGCTTGAGCATTTTCATCTTTTTGAAAGCCACTTGTATTGTACCTGACAAATTATTGCAAGAAAGATCCATGTATTGTAGGTTTTGTAGATCTGCCAATGATGCTGGGATTAGTCCCTCAAATGCATTCCTAGAAAGATTTAGTTATTCCAACCCCTTGCAGCTTTCCAGTGCTTTGGGAATGCCACCAGAGAAATTATTTTGAGAAACATTTATAGCTAAAACCATGACCATTTTGCTCATTTCCAAATTAGAACCTTGCAATAAATTCCTACAAACATTGAAATAGAACTGAAGATTCTCAAGACCTGCAACTTCAGGGGGTACATTTCCTATCATTTTGTTGTTTGCCAAGTCCACCTTTTCCAAAGTCTTGCATCTCCCTAGACTGGCAGGTATTTTCCTTGAGAGTTGATTGTGATGAAGAATAAGTTCTCTTAATTGTGGAAGTTCACCAATACTTTCTGGAATTTGTCCTAAAAGCATGTTCTCACTGAGTGATAACAATCCAAGCCTTTTTGATTGGCCAAAAATTTGTGGAATTTTTCTCTGTACACTATTTTTGTCCAGATATAATCTTTCCATATTCAAAAGTTTACCAACTGTAAATGGAATGGTCCCATTAAATTGGTTTGCTTGTAGGCTAAATAATGGCAAGTTTGTGAGGTTACCACTTTACGCTCGACGATCTCTACAGAGAGATCCATGAATACCCAAAAGCTGAAACCTTAGCTTTAAGCTCTCGACTCACCTACAGAGACACACTGAAAAAATCAAGGAAATCCACTTTACGGTTTAAGAATTCTAGGTGCACGAAGTAAGCCTGGGCAGCTAGTGGGTCCTCTCCCCTAATTATCATTATTCATTTATGTAGTTAATTAGTTTTTTACAGTGAACCTTTATGTTACTAGAATCTTTATGTTACTAGATTGTCTATGATTTTGATGATATCACCTACTTATATGGTAAAAAAAAAACTCTACTCAATGCTCATCGTAGATGGTAATGTATATGACTGTCATAATGACTAAAAAATTTCGTGGTATCAAAACATTGCTTTGTTATAAGTTGTCCAAGAGCTTCCCACGGGAAAATTAGAATTACACACTCAACCATGCTCTTGTTATACTTCTTTCAATATGCAAATGCAAAGAATCACCCATCAAAATAAATAACTTAAAAGATACAAACATAAGTTGCGCTATCCAAATTTGTTGTATCACAATTTCTTCTATATAAGAAACAGTAAAATCAGAATTTCCTGGAGGGGGAAAGTGGAGACTGATGAAAAAGAAAGAAATAAATTTATAGAATTATGTCACTTTTTTTAATATATAATTGTTTATTTCAAATCTTTCTTTTTCCTCAATTCTTAAATAATTATTATTTTATTAAAATAGAAAGAGATTTTAACTTTTGTTCCATATTTTTAAATTTACATATTAAATTTAAACACAAAATGTGCATAAAGAAATGAGATAAAAAGAACGATGATATGTCGCTAATTGTTGGGTTCATAATTAATGGGCTGCTGTTCAAAGTAGAGTAGGAAAGACAAGTGGGCTATGTGAGAGAAAGAGCAATTTCCTCCCATTTTCCACAATTTGAAATGTCTTCCATTTTTGTTTGAAATACAAATTTCTCCAAAAGTCATGAATGAAGTGAAGGCTTCTGTCTATTCTTTTAATTGAAGATATTATTTTGTTTTTGTCGGCCACTTTGACGAAGTGAAGATGAATGCTAAGATTTGAAATGTCTTTGTTTGAAATACAATTTTTCTCCACAAGTTATGAATGAAGCGAGGGCTGAAAGCGTTATGTGTTATACGTGTTTAGACGTTTCCTTAAATGGTACAGGAGTGGGTTTTGGGAGCTTTAAATGTACGACTTGACTTTATTATATAGTTTTATATTCACGACTTGACTAAAATGAAGTATTCCATTCATACTATATGTTCAAATAATCTCCATGAAATAAAATTTATGAATTCATTTGGTATTTGGTAGCTGCCCATCGAATCAAATTTATGATTTCATTTGGTATGTGATAGCTGTCCATGGTAGCACATATGTCATAAATTTGATACAATTAAATCTAGAAATTTTCATGAACACACATATGCCATGTCAAATTTTTCTTTTTTCGAAAACCTACTTTCAATTCTTAAATAAAGATGTAATTGGGGAGAGGACCCGGTAGTTGAGCACCCTAACTTCGCGGTTCTCAAAATCCTACATGGAAATTTCAATTCACTCCCATTTTTTTTACAGGAGCTTACTTGGCAAGTCCGCTGCTTATAACTAAAGTTTCAGGGCCACATCTTCAAATATGATGCCACGTCAACATGTTTTTTTCCAAGGTGTCCAAAACAGCCCAAAATAAAGTGAGACCAATCGTAGTGCATTAGGGACCCCCATACTTGTATAGCTGATGTGGCATCACACTATTGGTTGCTTTTTAGAAAAAAGGACATATTTCATTCAATTATGGGTAGTCATCATTAGCAAAAGAAACTTTAAAGTCATAACTATTGGTACAATGTTGTTAAAAATATTGGATATTAAATCAACAAATGTGGGTATTTAATTAACAACTGCTATCACAACTATTAGAACTCGTTCAAGTATTGGGTCCTCTAACCTAGTCTATCAATACTAAATGCTTAAATAGAAAACAATGTGATGAAAAGTCAAATCAAATTTATGAATCCCGGGATGAATAAATTGAACAGTGAAGATGAGGTGCACATCATCACATTTGCCAGCCCATTCTATCTTATTTTGCATTTGTTATGACACGCTTGTACATCATTATGTTTGCCAAAACATGCTCATTAATCTCAACCTCAAAATATATTGATATAATACTTAATACTAGTGCTAGCATCCATAGAAGCAAAGCATAATTGAAGCTTTATATAATAAAAGTATGTGTATAAAAGCGTAGATCTACAAACATGTATCATTGTAAAAGCACTCTTGTACATAGTATCATCCATGTTTTAGGGAATTAAAGTTACTCTAGTGTCCTGTGTTTTCTTTAGGTCCTCCTGAAAATATTCAGATATGGTCACATACGTGACTGACTTACCGTATGAGGATCTGTTGTTTGTATAGTTGTTGGTTGTATTATTGTTGCTAGTGAATATCGTACAACATATATTTTAAAACTAACAAAGATAATTCAAAATAACTTTTTCATTTAAACATTTTACACTTAGCGCAATTCCTCATTTTTATGCAAGAGACTGTGTATTTTTTAACTAAAATAATTTTTTTAAATTTTTTATTTACTAGATCCCATAAGTAAAATAATAAATAAATCACCCTCATATATAAAATCACTGTAATTTGTATTCTGGACCTTAGTCCCGGGCAAGACTAGAGGTTTTCTTCTCCATTCTTTCCTACCAGTGCCCGCAGTGAATGGAGAATTTTGTAAATTTTATTTAATTAATAAAATTACTTGGCCTCGACCTTTTATCGATCAAAATAATAATAATAATAAATAAATATATTAAAATTTTAATATATATTTTAAAAAAGTTAATAATATTATTATAAATGTTAATAATTTATTATTAACATAATGTTTTTGATTACAGTAAAAATAGTTTTTGAAGAGAACCGTAACCATTTACAACAACATAAAAAGATAGGAAATATAAGAACAGCCCAAAAAGAGACTGGTACGGACAAAGAGAAAGGCATTACAGAACCCCCCCAGCAAAGACTACCAGATAAACACAACCAAAAGACCAAAAAATAGCGACGAGGACAAGAAACCACCAGACTAATTCATATTTTTCATGAATTCCTCAGTTTCCTCCTTCAGCAATTCAAAACGTTGAATAGACTCCTTGAGATTCACAATCTCTTTAGTATCGTCCATCTTATTCTTTCTGGAGCTAGCCCTTGTCCTAGAACCTGGACCAGTAGACCTCGCCCCTTTATCACCGTCATGTTCACTTTTGATAACAGGGTTAGTATTGCTTTCCAGCATCGTCAGGAGAACGTGCAGGTTCTCAGTGGTAACTTTCATACCTTCAAAGTTCAATTTCATGATTTTGTTAAGAGATTCCTCAATACCCTGAATGTGACTGGAAGTAGTTTGCAAGCGGAAATTAACCACAACATTGATTATGAGCTCCATTTCTCCATCAACACCTTGTCAACCCCAACAGCATTAACATTAGTGCCCACCACAAAAGAGTCCGTGTTCTTGGCTATCAACAAGGCAATTTTATCCACTCTTTCCTCCAACTCAGTGTACTTGAGGTTAATATCTTTGATCTCTTCATAGAGTGAAGTGTTCATCTACATATCTATATCTGTACGATACTAATTAGTTTCGATCGAAACTACTTTCTATCAAAGGTAGTTTCTATCGAAAGTCTCTGATGAGAGGCCATTTGCAGAGGTTAACACAAGTCTAAAGTTTTCATGGCTTTGAGGATCAAGCATAGGGCTCAAATGGAAGAATAAGGAGACATCCTTTTGCATCACACAAGTACTCTGAACGAGCTTTCTAACAAATATAGATTTGATAATTTTTTAATTAATTAGGCCTATGTTTTTTAACATACATCGAATGTAGGTTTTTTATCAAATATAAACCTTCAAATTCGACGTTCAATGAAAAATAGTAGAAAAGAGAATTGTTTTTTGAAAAATAACAGTGCCCTCCATCTTTGAGTCTACTTTCTATAAAAAAAAAATGAATTTCGATAAATACACAACAAGTTATAAGCTATGTAGTCAAGGTATGTCAAAATTACGGTTTACTCAACTTCAAACGTTCATAAAATATGAAATAATCATGATAATGTCGCCAAACCAATTGCATGCCCTCTGTATGGGTGTAAAAAATCTAAATTCAAAAGAAGCACACTCATATCTATTTTCGAAAAAAATTTATTCTCTATGAAGTCAATGTAACTCTTTGAAAATGACATTTTCAGCAACATAGAAGTTTTCATGGGAGAAAAAATAAACCATTCAAATCAATTCAAAAAATAATAATAATAATAATAATATTTAGAAACTAGACATAAAATCCTAAAAGACTCTAGTTTACTTCATCATCTTATTTCAAAGAGTTTAATGGAAATATGCATCTAAATCTGAAAGTTGTTTTCAAAATGTAGAGTTTAGTGTCCGTTCAGGCAAAAAAGTGTAACCCACTATTGTGGGTTCACCCTATTAAAGGATTTTAAACCCTATTTAAAGAGTCACCTGGTTAAAAGATTTACAAATCAAACCTATTAAAGTCTACCCGGTTAAGGGATTTTCTTGTGGAACCTATTAGGATTCAAACAAGTACAATGATCTGGGTTTAGCACTTCTCTATTGCTTGTTCAGTTCCAATTAAGCACAATACTTTTGCTTCTTGCTGATAATCTTCTCTCTTCACTCAACCGCACCTTTGTATCCAAGATCTACATTTGTATAATTCAACAAGTTCCATATATATATA
>MU223537.1:200639-225367 GCA_018584345.1 Thuja plicata
TCATTGTGTCATTCTCTATTTTCTGTATGCATGGTATATGGCTACAATATCATTGTTAAAGTAGTTAACGAATCTAAAATTGTAAGGATTTAAAAGAATTTGCACAATACTTTCCTTTAGAGATTAGCGTAGGAAGCTATTTCTGCACCTGAGTTTCCTTATAATATTCGATCGCTCTTAAGGTGAATCCCTTGTGCAAAACAACCCAACTCCTATAAATTGAGTAAGAAATTCCATTACCCTTGATGTTTCTCATTCATTAGCATCTCTAAGTAGGCAATTATCCACCACATCTGAGATTCTATTTGGGAAATGCATTTTTGTCCATTTTTGTAGATTAATTCCTTCAATGAACATATCATCTGTTGGTCTCCTTGTCAACAACTCTAAAATTAAAATTCCATAACTGTATACATCTCCCTTTGTGGTAACGTTTCCACCTATTCCATACTCTATAATAACATATAAAGAAGAATCAACGACTCATACATTTGAAACATAAGGTAAACAAATGAAAACCTATGAATTGTGCATATTGCAATGAAGATAACTGTATACCTGGTGCAATGTAGCCAAGCGATCCTTTGAGTGCATCTGTAGAAGTTGAATCTATGGAATTTAAGATAATAAGATTGGAAAGGCCAAAATATGCAATATAGGAAGTCATGTCATCTCCTAATAGGACATTGCTTAGCTTGAGGTCATGGCGAATCACTTGAACAAAGCAATAATGTTGAATATACATCATTCCTTATGCTATCTCTAGTGCTATCCTTATTTGATCACTCAAATCTAATTTACAGGTACCTCCATCATGAGAATACAACCACCTCTCTAAAATTCCATTGGACATGAATCAAAGAATTAAGGCTTTATAATCAAGGTTGGAGCATACGAAAATGATTTTAACTACATTGCGGTGCTAAACTCTCTTCAATGCATTGCATTCTCTACTGAAACTTTGGTGAGCATGTTCATCTTCCAGCTTGAGAAATTTTACAGAAATATTTGTACCATCATTTAGAATCCCTTTATAAACAGACCCAAAATGACCAAATTCTAAAATATTTTCATTACTAAACCCACTAGTTGAATCTACAAGTTCTTCATATGAAAAATTTGGAGGCCATACTTTGAGAGCAGGGGCACTGAATGTTTGCATCTATAGGAAAATGTTACCAAAAGAAGAGAAATGATCAGAATTAAATGATCAGAATTGCAATTCTGACTACAATAGGAATGATCACCTTTTTGGAAACTGATGGGTTTCTGTGATTGGAATGAGAGCATGGCAGCAAGTTTATCCATCCACCATAAAGGCCAAGATTTCCCATGATTTCAGAGGCATCAAGTGTCGCAAAAGTTCCTCCCTTTGGGACCTCTCCGATTAACCTATTTGAAGAGAGATTGAGATGCTGGAGCATTTTCATCTTTTTCAAAGTGACCAGTATTGTACCTGATAGATTATTGCAAGAAAGATCCATGTACTTCAGATTTTGCAGATCAGCCAATGATGCAGGAATTAATCCCTCAAAAGCATCCCCAGAAAGATTTAGATATTCTAGTGCCTTGCAGCCTGCTAGTGCACTGGGAATAGAACCAAAAAAGTTGTTTTGAGAAACATCTATAGCTAAAACCATAACCATTTTGCTCATTTCTAAAATAGAACCTTGCAGTAAATTTTTAGAAACATTGAAATAGAGCTGGAGATTCTTAAGACCTGCAACTTCAAGAGGTATATTTCCATTTAGTTTGTTGTGTGCCAAGTCCACAGTTTCCAAAGTCTTGCATCTTCCTAAATTAGTAGGTATTTTCCATGATAGTTGATTGTGATCAAGATAAAGGTCTCTTAATTGAGGAAGGTTGCCAAGGCTATCAGGAATTTGTCCTGAAAGCATATTCTCACTGAGTCATAACAATCCAAGACTTTTTGACTGTCCAAAACTTTTTGGAATTCTTCCATGTATGTTGTTTGTGTGCAGAGTTAATCTTTCTAGATTTGGAAGTGTACTGAGTGCATATGGAATGGTCCATTTGATTCAATTTGCTTCTAAGCGTACTTCTGCCAAGTTTGTCAGATTACCAATCTCATTTGGTACGTTTCCCCCAATTTCATTTGAGTGCAATCGTAAAACAGAGAATGAAGTTGAAAAATGACCAATTGAAGTGGGCAAGGTGCCAGTGATATTATTGAATCCCAATTCAAGATCTTCCAAGTTGGAGCAATTAGTTAAGGCTCTTAGAATAGAAAAACCACTGCTTCCACTCACAAAATGATTTTGGCACAACCTTAACCATCTCAGTTGCTGCATTTTCCCAAATTCCAGGGGTACTGTCCCGCTCAGTTGGTTGTTAGCCAATTCTGCCACTTGCAGCTGAGTCCAATTACCCACTGAGCTGGGTATTTCTCCACTGAGTTGGTTTCCCCACAAAATTACTTGTTGCAACTCTGACAGCCTTCCAAACTCCCATGGAATTGGGCCATTTAAGTGGTTTTGATATAGCTGCAAAATTTGGAGACGAGTGCAATTTGAAAGGACAGGGGGGATCAATCCTGTTAAGTTGTTGGTACCAAGATTGACCAAGTTTAGGTGACTAAGCATACCCAAGTCAGCAGGAATACCACCTTGAAATCTATTTTTGAACAAATCTAGAGTAGTTAAAGAGGACAGGTTTCCTAAGAAAGGTGGGATAATGCCGGTCAATTTGTTTCTTCCTAATGCTATGGTTTCTAAATGTGAAAGAAGACTAAGTTCAGAGTGAATGCTTCCACTTAAATTTTTATACAACAGTATGAGAGATTGTAAAAAATGCCAGTCTCCTAGAGAGGATGGAATGTGACCTTCCAAAGTGTTATCAGACAACTGGAGAACTCTCAAGCGAAATAGCCTTCCAAGCTGATATGGAATATGGCCCTCCAAGCTATTATTGGAGAGAGCAAGTAGTCTAAGGAAGGAAAGATTTCATAGAAAGGGAGAGATTGGGCCCTATAATCCCATACCTGTGAGGTTCAAGGAAACCACATGTTGTTGACGAGAAGAACAGATAACACCAGTCCAATTGCAAAAGGTGTGATTGGGAGACCAATCGGACAAGGAATCAAATAGATCCAAAAGAAGAGCAGACTTGAAAGCAATGAGAGCTTGGTGATCAGAATAATCAGAATGTTTTGCCATGTGAAGAGGCAGCGCAGAGGAGGCAGCATCATCATCTTCATTCTTGGCTTTCTTTGCACCAAAGGCCAAATAACCTATGTGTGGTTTAAGACTGAGGTTCATTTTTAAATTTCTCCAGGGGTTATGAATGATGTGAAGACTGAAGATGAGCTGCATGACAAATTTATATGCAAGACTTGACTTTGTTTGGAATACCATTTGGTAGCTTTAAGTGCATGGCTTCGACTTTGTTACAGAGATGGAAGTGGAATCTTGATGGTTACGTTAATGACTAAAAAGATGGTTATGCATAATTATTGGGCTATTAACAAGAAGTGAGTTATTTGAGAGGGCATTGTCTATGGGGCAAGAAATTTGCACCTTAGTAAACAAAATATGTTGTTAGCACAATATGTTAACAACATGTGGGTTAGTCTATTGTGTTAGTCTACACAATAGACTAACACACATGTTGTTAACATATTGTGTTAACAACATATTTTGTTTACTAAGGTGCAAATTTCCACATGTGTTAGTAATTTGCAAACAAATACAAGTTAACGTGTGTTAGGAATACAATAGACCAACACAATAGACTAACACACATGTTAACATATTGTGTTAACAACATATTTTGTTTACTAAGGTGCAAATTTCCACGTGTGTTAGTAATTTGCAAACAAATACAAGTTAACGTGTGTTAGTAATACAATAGACTAACACAATAGACTAACACACATGTTGTTAACATATTGTGTTAACAACATATTTTGTTTAATAAGGTGCAAATTTCCACGTGTGTTAGTAATTTGCAAACAAATACAATAGACTAACACACATGTTGTTAACATATTGTATTAACAACATATTTTTTGTTTACTAAGGTGCAAATTTCCTATTCTATTTTCCACAATTTAGGATGCAATTTCAAATGTCTTTTTTGAAATTCAATTTTCTCCGAATCATGAATGAAGTGAGAGCTGAGAACATTGTGTTATGATTCAGGAGTGGGGTATGGCAGCTTTAAATGAATGACTTGACTTTGTTACACGACAAGTTTGACAAGTGGTGGAAGTGGGATCTTGAATGTAGTCCGTTCATACTAAGTAGTTGCTCAAATAATCTCCATCTCCATCAAATCAAATTTATGAATTTATTTGAAATTTGGTAGAAGAGAGAGTCCAATAGCTGCCCACCATAATTTCGTGCACATTTGTCTATTCTTATCGAAATTTTCTGTTGCATGCGAGGAGATTTTCTTTTGCATGCGAGGAGACTCACTATCTTGACAGATTCATTGGCATAAGACAAAACTAAGCTGTTTTCTACAACTAGGGATGAATGAATTGAAGGGAGAAGATGAGCCGCACATCATTATGTCTATTCTTGTATTTGTAATTACACGGCATAACTTTCATGGCGTCGTAATATTTGCTAGTACTATAGTTTTCTTTTGCTTGCGAGAAGATTAATAAGATTAATTAGCTCACTATCATAGTTCAGATTCTTGTCAAGACTGAGATTCATTTTAAAATTTTCTCCACAAGTGACGAATGATGTAAAGAGTGAAGATGAGCTGTACGCCAAATTTAAATGCACGACTAGACTTTGTTTGGAATATCGTTTGGCTACTTTAAATGCATGACTTGCCTTTGTTACAGAGATTAAACGACAAGTTTGACAAGTGGTTGAAGTAGAATCGTGATGGTTATGTTTATGCTCAATATGTATCTATTGGATCTTAGTTTAGTTTGCTTATTATACCTTTTATTGCAATCGAGTGGGTAATGCATCGATGTGCATGCATCGATTTGCATTTCACGTCGTACATAGGTGTCAGCAAGCCTATCTAGTCGTTAGAATGAAGAGTTTATTTGTTGCATATTTTCGCAACAAGAGTCACCTACTTTTGGAATGCACTTGATTCTAGTGGATGGAAACAAAAATGATAATGTCATAGGTTGTTTTTAGACTCATATTATTATAGAGCTTGTGAAGAGTTTTTCGACGCATTTGAACGGAGCCAATCGGATGTCGAATGCAAAAGTTATGGCTTTCGGAAGGTCTTGCTGTCTTTTTAAGGCTAAATGTCATTTTTGGGGACAGACTATCGTTTCCAGTCATTAGAATGTCATTTCTAGGGATAGACTATTGTTTCCAATAATTAAAATGTCATTTTTTTGGAAGAAATGTCGTTTGCAGTAAATTTTCTGTCAGTTTTGGGAACAAAGATCATTTCCAGTCAATTTTCTATCATTTCTAGGAAAGTTTGCTTCCTGTCAGTCTTCTGTCGTTTAGGGGACATTGGATACTTCCATACTTTTTTTGGAAAATCTTATTATGATTCTAGATACCCTTTTTTGAGTAGAGACCATTTCAATCATAACAAATCATATTCGTATTCAATGGTGAAGTTTTTCCCTTTTTGCTCAAAGTTAGCTTCTTGCTTTGTATTTCCATGAAGGTGTTGTGGTCCTCTCGATGAGTGATCGTTAACTATGGTTTGGTCATTGTTTGTGGAGTGCGTAGAAGTTTTTTGAACCCTCACAAGACAAGGTGAGCATGCCTATTCCATCCACATTCAAGTATAGGTTGCTTGGGAACCTTTGGAAGAGTTGTTAAGTCTTCTGCTTGAGTACAATCATGTTGTGATTGTCATGTCATCTCTAGCATGTAATATTGTGCTTATGTGTGTGGTTATCTGATGCACTGAAGACATTAATTTTGCCATTAGTATATGAAAAGGGAAAACATTGTTTGAAGCGTCGGTTACACTACATTGAAAGACAAATTATAGTTCAAACCAAAAGTGACAAGTTCAAGACAAACCCGACAGAGAAGGATCACCGACAGTGTAAACCGAAAGTGCAAACCGAAAATGTTGACAGAGGAAACCGACAGAGGAACCCGAAGAGAAGATTACACTGTAAACCGAAAGAGAAGAAATTAGAGGAACCTGAAAGATCAAGGGAACCCGACATATAGTTCACATAAGGAACACAGAAAGACTTTCATGAGCAACCCGAGCATCAGATACCGAAAGTCAGTTATATCCCGAGAAATGTGGATCTGACTTCTACGTTAGATAAAACACTTATGTTTTATATTTAGAGTTTTGATTTGATTTAAAACCATTTCTTGAGGGACAGGAAAGATAATTGTAATTGTTTTAATCAGTCTAACTGATTAAAAACATGCAAACTAGGAGATCAAGGTCAAGTTGTAAACCTTTCATCATAGAGTTATCTTTGTAATGCGTGAAACAGAAATAGATCAATCTATTGTATAAATAGATGTGTAATCATTCATTTCAACATGGATGTGAGGATGAGATTAGCCAAGGAGCACATCTATGGATCAGACTGGGAGTTTCAAGCAAGAACAACAAAAGATGAATTTGGTTATCAAGAACCAAGAATCAATGCTACCGAGCAATATAGGTATTAATCTATCACATTAGGTGATACTTTGTACATGTGATTTTAATGGATCTGTAATCAGCAATTGAAGATTGCATACACTCAGGTCAATGAGTATTTTTGTCTACATTCAAACAAGTGTAGCAAATAGAAGAAATGCTTTCAAGAAAGGTGGATTTAACAATCCTTTGTAAATCTCTTAACCAAGTGCACACTAAACAGTGTTTCTAAAGCTCTTAACTGAGTAGACCTTAACCAGTCTCCACATAATACTCCTAACAGGGTAGATCATCAGAAGTGATCAAATTGTAAGCCTTAACCGACCTGTTCCAATTTACAGATAGTGAATTTTTTGTGGGTGTCATCCCCACTATAGTTTTTACCTTCTAACAGGGGTTTTCTACGTTACCATATCTTGTGTTATGTGTCATTACATTTCATGAATTCTTCTACAAATTTTTACATGTTTATTAAGTTTATGAGTTGATATAACTTACACAAAGATAGGATAGAATAGATGGTTGCTAATACAATTGATTACATAAAGGAATAAGGTTAAAAAAGATAAAAGTTTTAGAGGTACTGATTCACCCCTCCCCTCTCAGTACATACTTCTCATTATTTCCAATAATTGGTATCAGAGCTAGATCTCTTATGTGGAAAAGTTTAAAGACTTAAGAGAAAAGATCATACAGTGGAGAAGTACAAGAGTGATAAGAGTATAGAGAATCAAAAGTTAGAGATACAGATCTTCTATGAACAATATAAAGAAGCTAGAATCAAGATGAGATAGTTGTTGGATGAAAGAAAGATTATGGCATCTCGTTGTAATGAAACAAACTATCATGAAGAGGAGATACCTAATCTATTTGAGTCTTCAAGATCTACAACTAGAAAAGCATCAGACACATCTGAAGAAAGCATCACAAGTCTGAATAAAATCAATCAACATCTAGCTAGACAAGTAAAATCACTGCAAATCGGTCAAGAGACACAGATGGTAAGAATGATTGATTTCATGAACAATGCTAGACAATCTGAGCAAGGAAGAATACTAGGTATTGATGACAGGAGGAAGATTACTGAAAAGCTACAAGAGAAAGAGTCAGAAATACAAAGACTTATATAAGATCATCATGAGATCACCAATCAGATTATTCTTATGAGTCAGGAGGCAAACATAATGAACATAGAACTCATTAAAAGAATAGAAACTATCAGTGAGCTAAGAGAAGAAAATGAAAAACTGAATCATGAAGTAAGAATTTAGCAACAACACAATGACATGATCAAGAGAGATGAAGAAAGTACAAAAAGGATGGATGATTTTCTGGATGGACAAAGAAGAGTCAACAACAATACCTGACTAGGGTATACCAAAAATGAAGAATCAACATACCAAGTTGATCACAATGATGTCAACACAAATCCTAGACCAAAGAAGCTGAAATGCAATCACTATGGAAGGCCTAGCCACACATCAAATGTATGCAGGAGCAAAAATAAAGGTATTCCTAAATCCACACCTTGATTCATAGGAATTAATTATAAATGTAACAAGAAAGGACATAAAGCATATGAATGTAAATCTACGGTGAAACAACCAAAGAAGGAAACCCACATGGACAAGTACTATCCTTCTTGTAAAATGCATGGGCACACACCTCTTGAATGCAAGAAGAAGAAAAAGCAAGCATGGAAGCCTAAAGAAAATGAAACTGCTTATCAACTGAAAAGAGTCAGTAACTCATGTGTTTGGGATTACAACACATGGGCAAACTGCACAACATGTTGAAGATTTGCACATATAGCTGCAAACTGCATGAGACAATGGATAAGAAAGTATAGGAGCTGGACTAACCCCAGAATGGCATGTCTACACTGTCATAAAGTTGGTCATCTAAGAAAGGAATACAAAGACCGAGTAACGAAGACAAGCACCTTTGCCAAAGGTAACACCATTGAAGACATCATGAAGATGAGAAACAAAATGTGGAGGAAAGCTACAAACACTGATGAAGATGGACTGAGAAATGCAAAAGGTGACACCTTATCCAATGGATCTGGTGACATCACCACCCCCACCTAAGCAGAACAAGTAAGGATGGAGCTGCATTATACCATGTCATATTTTGCATCAGTTCCATTATACATAGTTAAAATACCAAATCAGCATGATTAAAGATGCACAATGGTATTACTTGTTATGATTATGTGAAAACAATCTCATCGGTCAAAACATACAGAAAATCATCGACCTATACATACTAAGCTAAGTTGTCTATACTTACCAAGAATTGTCGGTTACCATATAAAAGTTGAGTTACAAATGCAAACCAAGATCCATTGGTAATTATAAAAGTTGACATGTTGTCTTCGCCACATACCGAGATCTGTCGGTAAACAGTTAAAAAGAGTTGACACCTGTCCTGAGCATTGTGTTCTCACTGAGAATAAAATATGTGTGCTACTCGACGAATCCATCTTCGAACACCGAGAAGTGGGTAATAATTTATGACATGACTTAGGGAAAAATTCTATAAATAGTCAATGGAACAACTCATTATTCACAAAGTGACTTGAGCAAAAAGGAAGAGCGAAACCAGAGCACAAAGAGATCAGATTGTAGAGCGACTCCAACCCTATTCACAACACTCAGAAAGATTCCCAATAGTTACAAAAGGTTGAAGTAAGTAACATCAATCACCGAGAACTCTGTTTTCATTTACGGGAAAAAGCCCTAATTTATGAAACGATGACATCAACTCCAAGAACCTCCAAGATTAAGAATGCAAAGAATGCAAAGGTTAATCTAATCAAGAATACCACTTGTGAAGAACCTCATTATAAGATCAAACACATCTGAAGAAAGCATTAAAACAAAGAACCATGTTTTCCATAAGAAAAGTAAGCATACTGATACTAGATATCATTTCATTCGAGAACTGGTAAATGGAAATCAAATTTGTTTGGAATTTTTTAGATCTGAAGATCAATTTGCAGATATATTTACAAAGCCCTTGGGAAAAGAGTTGTTTGAAATTCACAGAGAAAATATTGGAGTTTGTATGATGAAATAACAGTTCTACTTAAGAATATACGTTAAAAATTAAGGGGGAGTGTTGGAAATAATTGTAATTTCTCCCCTGCCAGTGCTGACTCATTTCTCCTCCTGCCACCGAATGCATAAGTATCTGATTTGTGCTTATCTTCATGTTTCTGGTAAGATCAGATTTGAAAATCTGATTTGTTTTTATCCTCTTTGCACAACATCAGATGGTTACTTGCCTTGTATTGCAACTTTTATAACCAGAAGTACCAATTAGATTTGTCTGTAGCATGAAACAAGATATCCCTATTTGTCTCCATTCTCTCACTGTCAATGAAAACTCATCTTACATAAGATCTTCTTTATTCTTATCTTGGTGTGTAGAAAATCATATTTTTTGTTTGTCGTATCTGCCTTTACTCACCAACTTTAGGAGATGCAACTTATAAATATATATCTTATGCAACTTTGTGAATGTAATTTTCTGAGCATAAAAACTTGATATCTGAGGACAACTCTATAGAGTTCTATATTTTGTATCAGTTACTTTATCATTCAATAAAATTCTTTTTAGTATGTTGTAGCATCCAATTTTGCATGCTCTGTTCCCCAACAATCTTTATTTAGATATAAGCTCTATTTTATATTAAGTTTATATGCCCTTCTTTATATACTCTATTTTCTATTTCACTGCATCCTTCAGAAATTCACGGTCATCCTACCAATGCAAATTCGTGATAATTGAAGAGAAAAATCTTCTTGATACATGCTTAGTTTCCTTTTGATGTGTGCTTAGCTCCCCTTTCCTTGATGTGTGCTTAGATCCTATGACTTCTAATTTTGAATAAAGACTAAGTTTAGAGAGAATGCTTCCACTTATAATAACTCTCAAGCGAAATATTCTTCCAAACTGATATGGAATATGGAAGCTATTATTTTTTAGAGAAATACTCTAAAGAAGGAAAGATTTCCCTAGAAAGGGAGAGATGGGGCCATGTAGTAACAATACACATTGTGGGATTTGTTATTCATGCAAGGGTAAAAAAGGATCCATCTCAATATGTCAATTTATACCCCCTTAAAAATGCCCTATTAACCATGTACTACAACCACCTTAAAAATTGTTAATTTTTATGCACAAATGTCCTAGTAGTTGTTTGGAAAATGTTAATACTTATGACCAAATGTCATGGTAGTTGCTCAAAAATTGTAACTGTTGGGGTAATAGTGGGAAACTACTGTACATGATATATTTTTTAAAGGGATTTTAGTTATATTTATTTGGTTTCTTTACAATTAGTAATTGGGGGGTTGGGTGAGAAAGTAGTGAACGGTAATTGAAACATGGGCAGTGATTGGTGTTCTCCCTATAATGGCTACATATTGACAAAGTTAGCTCCCCCTAACACTACCACATTTAAAAGGAGAAAGCCACTCTTACAAAATTGTCTAATGTCAAGGAAGAAGATAAATTTGAAACTTCTTCAATAACTTCCTTATATACCAAGAAAGACTGGGAATGGATTATATTTGACCAGACATAATGCTCATGGAATGGACTATGATCTCCACTATCCAACATAGGTGTTATAGTGATATGGTAGAAACATTATTGGAGAATGTTGTAATCATGTCATTATGCACATGGCTTTTGTGAAAAGAAAAGATAAATTTTCACCTGCTCAACCTTATGTTAGTCATTTGTGTTGTATTGGTATGCAACACAATATTTATGGATGGATGGTTGTGTAGCTTTAAAGTTCAATTTTTTCCTATTCTTAGTACCTAATAACTAATTTATCTAACTCCTCAGTTAACAACAACATTCTCCTTATACCGTGTCTAGTATTTTATAAACAATGACAATTCAAATAGATTTTAGTAAATTCAAGGATGTATTTGCCACATCCTATCATAATATTTTAGTATCTTATATGATGGTAGATTTTATCATATTTAATAAAAAAACAAAGCATTGCCTTATAAATATATTTTTATAATAAGTCTAAAATCTTTTAATAAAACTCAAAAATGATTAAGCATTCAAAAACTAAAAAATATATTTAAAATAAATTTTAAATTGTACTCATTACTTCAAAGATATAAAAGTAATACTATAAAATAATTCACATTTTTAATAATGGTAAAAAATATCTCTTTTATGAGATTTTCTTTTCCATTACTTAGATATATGTTTAACCATGTATCTAGATGATTGATAGGTCTAAAATAAATCACCTTTTGACTCACAATTTTAAATGTGAGGACTTAAATCATGTCATAATATTATACCATATAGGTAGCACAAGTAAGAAATATTATATATTATCTCATCTGCTCACAATAGTCTATACTATCCAAAATAATACATTAGGGCATCCTGCATTTTATATTTGACATGAAACAAAGCAACAAATATTCTCTGGGCCTAGGATGTAGATGTAGATGAACTTCCCTTGTATACCGACTCAGCAACATTTCTTTCATTATTAATAAAAGGTGTGATATCTATAGGCAATTGAGGAGTTTTAGGGGTACCAAGAAATGCACCTCTAATTGTATCTAATCTATCAACTATCTCAGCCATATCAGGTCACTCTTGAGGTGACTCTCTTGTGCAAAATAACCCAATTTGTATAAATTGAGTAAGGCATTCCATTACCATTGGCATTTCTGAATCATGAGCATCTATAAGGAGGAAATTATCCACCACATTGGAGATTCTATTAGGAAAATGCATTTCTATCCATTTTTGTAGATTCATCCCTTCAATAAACATATTATTTGTTGGCTTCCTTCCTGTCAACAACTCTAAAATTAAAATTCCATAACTGTATACATCTCCTTTTGTAGTAAGGTTTCCGCCTATTCCATACTCTACAATAACAATCAAAGGAATAAATTAGTCCTAGTTCATTTGGAGTATTTGATTGTTTATAAGATAAACAAAGCAAAATAGAGAAATGTAGAGAGAGAGAGAGAGAAAAATCATACCTGGTGCAATGTAGCCAATAGATCCTTTAAGTGCATCTGTAGAAGTCAAAGAATCCATGGATTTCCCAAAAGTAAGATTAGAAATGCCAAAATCTGCAATGTATGAAGTCATATCATCTCCTAATAGAATATTGGTAGGCTTGAGGTCACAGTGAATCACTTGAACAAAGCAATAATGGTGAAGATATGCCATTCCTTGTGCTATCTCTGTTGCTATTCTTATTCGATCACTCAAATTTAATCTGCATCTACCCCCTTCAGAAGGGCATAGCCATTTCTCTAAACTTCCATTTGACATGAATGGAAAAATTAAGGCTTTAAAATCAAGGTTGGAGAATGCTGAAATGATTTTAATTACATTCCGATGTCGAACTCTCTTTAGTGCATTGCATTCTCTACTGAAACTTTGGTGAGCATGTTCATTTTGCAACTTGAGAACTTTAACTGCAATATTTGTACCATTCTTTAGAATCCCTTTGTAAACTGACCCAAAACTGCCAATTCCTAAAAGATTTTCATCGTTGAACCCCTCTGTTGCATCTACAAGTTCTTCATATGAAATTCTTGGAGGCCATACTTTGAGAGCAGGGGTATTGTAATGTTTGCATGATCTATAGGAAAACACTACCAATAGAAGCGACATGATTAGAATTGCAATGCCAACTACAACAGGAATTATTACCTTTTTGGAAATAGATGGGTGTGTGTGATTGGAATGAGAGCATGGTGGCAAGTTTATCCATCCACCACAAAGGCCAAGATTTCCCATAACTTCTGAGGAAACAAGTGTTGCAAAATCTCCTCCCTTTGGTACCTCTCCAGTTAATCTATTTGAAGAGAGATTAAGATGCTTGAGAATTTTCATCTTTTTGAAAGAAACCGGTATCGTACCTGTCAAATTATTGCAGGAAAGATCTATATATTGTATATTTTGCAGATCTGCCAATGTTGCCGGGATTGGTCCCTCAAATGCATTCCCAAAAAGATTTAGATATTCTAACCCCTTGCAACTTGCCAATGCTTTGGGAATGCCACCAGATAAATTATTTTGAGAAACATCTATAGCTTGGACCATAATCATTTTGCTCATTTCCAAAATAGAACCTTGCAATAAATTTTCAGAAACATTGAAATAGAATTGAAGATTCTCAAGGCCTGCAACTTCAGGAGGTATATTTCCTGTTAGTTTGTTGTTTGCCAAGTCCACTTTTTCCAAAGTCCTGCATCTCCCTAAACTAGCAGGTATTTTCCCTGATAATTGATTGTGATGAAGAATAAGGTCTCTTAATTGTGGGAGATCGCCGAGACTTTCTGGAATTTGTCCTGAAAGCATGTTCTCACTGAGTGACAACAATCCAAGCCTTTTTGACTTGCCAAAAGTTTATGGAATTCTTCCCTGTAAATTGTTTATGTTCAGAACTAATCTTTCCAAATTTGGAAGTGTACCAAGTGCAAATGGAATGGTCCCATTGAATCGGTTTGCATCTAGGTATACTGTTGTCAAGTTTGTTGTCAAGTTTGTCAGATTGCCAATCTCATTTGGTATGTTTCCCCCAATTTCATTTGATTCCAATGCTAAAAAAGAGAGTGAGCTTGAAAGGCAGCCAATTGATGTGGGCAAGATGCCAGTGAGATTATTGAATCCCAAATCAAGATCTTCCAAGTTGGAGCAATTAGTTAAGGTTGTTAGAATAGACAAACCACTGCTTCCACTCACAAAATGATTTTGCCGCAGCCCTAACAGTCTCAGCTGCTGCATTTTCCCAAATTCCAGGGGTACTGTCCCGCTCAGTTGGTTGTTAGACAATTCCGCCACTTGCAGCTGAGTCCAATTACCCACTGAGCTGGGTATTTCTCCAGTGAGTTGGTTTCCCCACATATACACTTCTTGCAACTCTGACAACCTTCCGAGCTCCCATGGAATTGGGCCGCTTAAGTGGTTGTTATGTAGGCCCAATATTTGGAGATGAGTGCAATTTGAAAGGGCCACAGGGATCGATCCTGTTAAGTAGTTGATTCCAAGACCAAGCCAGTTGAGCTGACTAAGCTTACCCAACTCAGCAGGAATACCACCTTGGAGTGGATTGTCGGACAGGTCAAGGATAGTTAAAGAGGACATGTTTCCAAAGAAAGGTGAGATAATGCCTGTCAAATTGTTTACTGCTAATCCTATGGCTTCTAAATTTGAAAGAAGACAAAGTTCAAAGGGAATGGTTCCAATTAAATTATTATACGACAACCGCAACACTCTCAAGCGAAACAGCCTTCCAAGCTGAAATGGAATATGGCCCTCCAAGCTATTATTTCTAAGAGCAAGTACTCTAAGGAAGGAAAGATTTCCCAGAAAGGGAGAGATGGGGCCAAGTAATCCCATACCTGTGAGGTTCAAGGAAACCACACGTTGTCGACGAGATGAGCAGATAACACCAGTCCAATTGCAGAAGGTATGATTGGGAGACCAATCGGACAAGGAATCAAATGGATCCAAAAGAAGAGCAGACTTGAAAGCAATGAGAGATTGGTAATCAGAATAATTAGAAGGTTTTGCCATGTGAGGAGGCAGCGCAGAGAGAAAGAAAAAGAATAGCAGAGGAGGCAGCATCATCATCTTCATTCTTGGCTTACTTTGCACCAAAGGCCAAATAACATATGTGTGGTTTAAGACTGAGGTTCGTTTTTAAATTTCTCCAGGGGTGATGAATGATGTGAAGACTGAAGATGAGGTGCGCGACAAATTTAAATGCAAGACTTGACTTTGTTTGGAATACCATTTGGCAGCTATAAATGCATGACTTAGACTTTGTTACAGAGATGGAAGTGGAATCTTGATGGTTATGTTAATGACTAAAATGATGGTTATGCATAATTATTGGGCTACCGTTCAAAGTAAGGTAGAAAAGAGAAGTGAGCTATCTGAGAGGAAAAGCAATTTCCTCCCATTTTCCACAACTTGGGATGCAATTTCAAATGTCTTTGTTTGAAATGCAATTTTCTCCTTAAGTCATGAATGAAGTGAGGGCTGAGAACGTTGTGTTATGTGATATATGCGTGGGGAAGACGTTGCGTGTTATGATTGAGGAGTGGGGTTTGGCAGCTTTAAGTGCACGACTTGACAATGGCTAAAAGTGCGATAATTTGCACTTCGTTCCCCGCGTCCTTCTTCCATCCGTTCGTGCCCTTTCAATGCTGCAGTGTAGTACCATCTGCCACTGACAATGAGTAAATAAAGTTAGATATTTTTTTTAAAATTTTATTCTTAACGAATACAGTTATAAGTTTTATTATTAATGATTATTTTTTTAATTATTATTTGTATTTATATATATTAAATAAAAAAGTTATTAAAGTGCTATTAATTTATATTATTAAATAATTATATTATTATATTTATAATTAATAATTGTAAGTTAAAAATTAAATTTTTTCTAAAGTTTAGTTTTTTCAATATAAATGGATTTTTATTTTAGATTTAATTATTAAATTGTTAAATTGTTGTTCTTACAATTTTAAAAAATTAATTAACATAAGTTTTATTATTAATGAGAATGTTTAAAAATAAAAAATAAATTGACCAAATAATGAAATAAAAAGAAAGTAAACCCTACCACTCAAATAACCAAATTTGCACAAGGTAAAATGAAATTAATCTTATAAAAAAAGTGAGGTTAAAAATAGGGAGAAGATATAAATATTTACATAACTCTCAATACTTAAATCTACAAATATCTATTTAAAAATAGAATTAAAATAATATAAGATGTGTATGCTTTTTTTTAAGTGAATATTTCAAATAAAAATAAATGATTAAATATAAAATAAAAATTCATTTATATTAAAAAACTACACACAAAAATTTCATTTTTAACTTATAATTATTAATTCTAAATATTATAACGTAACTATTTAATAATTTAAATCAATTATATAATAATAAAATAATAATATAAATTAATAATACTTTGATAAATTTTTTATTTAATATAAATAAATATCTAAAAAATATTCTCATTAATAATAAAACTTATGTTAATTGATTTTTTAAAATTGTAAGAAAAATAATTTAACAATTTAATAATTAAATCTAAAATAAAAAAAAATTTATATTGAAACAACTAAACTTAAAAAAAAATTAATTTTTAACTTACAATTATTAATTATAAATATAATAATATAATTATTTAATAATATAAATTAATTATATAATTATAAATATAATAATATAATTATTTAATTATATAATTCTAAAATAATAATATAAATTAATAGTATTTTAATAACTTTTTTATTTAATATATATAAATACAAATAAAAATTAAAAAAAGTAATCATTAATAATAAACTTATAACTGTATTCGTTAAGAGTAAAATTTTTAAAAAAAATCGAACTTTATTTATTCACTGTCAGTGGCAGATGGTACTACACTGAGAGCGTTGAAAGGGAACAAACGGATGGAAGAAGGATGCAGGGAATGAAGTGCAAATTATCGCACTTTTAGCCATTGCCGAAGAGAGAGTCCAATAGTTGCCCACCATAATTTCGTGCACATTTGTCTACTCTTACTGAAATTTTCTTTTGCATGCGAGGAGACTCATTATCTTGACAGTTTCATTGGCATAAGACAAAACTAAGCTATTTTGTATTTGTAATTACACAGCATAACTTTCATGGCGTCATAATATTTGTTAGTACTATAGTTTTCTTTTGCATGCGAGAAGATTAATAAGATTGATTAGCTCACTATCATAGTTCAGATTCTTGTCAAGACTGAGATTCGTTTTAAAATTTTCTCCAGAAGTGACGAATGATGTAAAGACTGAAGATGAGCTACACGCCAAATTTAAATGCATGACTTGACTTTGTTTGGAATACCGTTTGGCTGTTTTAAATGCATGACTTGACTTTGTTACAAAGATTAAACAATAAGTTTGACAAGTGGTGGAAGTAGAATCGTGATGGCTATGTTTATGCTCATGTATCTATTGGAACTTAGTTTAGTTTGCTTATTATACTTTTTATTGCAATAGAGTGGGTAATGCATCGATGTGCATGTATCCAGTACTCCCCAATGTGAAGCTAGTTTGCATTTCACATCGTAAGTGGGTGTCAGCAAGCCTATCTAGTCGTTGGAATGATGAATTCATTTGTTGCATATTTTCACAACAAGAGTCACCTACTTTTGGAATGCACTTGATTCTAGTGGATGGAAACAAAAATGATAATGTCATAGGTTTTTCTTAGGATCATATTATTATAAAGCTTGTGAAGAGTTTTCCGATGCATTTTGAACGGAGTCAATCGGATGCCGAATGCAAAAGTTATGGCCTTCAGAAGGTCCTATTATCTTCTTCAAGTAAAATGTCATTTCTGGAGACAAACTATCGTTTCCAGTCATTAGAATGTCATTTCTAGGGACAGACTGTTGTTTCCAATCATTAAAATGTCACTTTTTGGAAGAAATGTCGTTTGCAGTAAATTTTCTATCATTTTTGGGAAGAAAGGTCATTTCCAGTCAATTTTCTATCATTTCTAGGAAAGTTTGCTTCCCATCGGTCTTCTGTCGTTTAGGGGACGTTGGATACTTCCATAATTTTTTTGGAAAATCTTATTACGATTCTAGATACCCCTTTTTGAGTAGAGACCATTTCAATCATAACAGATCATATTCGTATTCAATGGTGAAGTTTTTCCCTTTTTGCTCGAAGTCAGCTTCTTGCTTTGTATTGCCATGAGGGTGTTGTGGTCCTCTCGATGGGTGACCGTTAACTATGGTTTGGTCATTGTTTGTGGAGTGTGTAGAAGTTTTTTGAACCCTCACAAGACAAGGTGAGCATGCCTATTCTGTCCACATTCAAGTATAGGTTGCTTGGGAACCTTTGGAAGAGTTGTTAAGTCTTCCGCTTGAGTATGATCATGTTGTGATCATCATGTCATCTCTAGCATGTAATATTGTACTTATGTGTGTGGTTATCTGATGCACTAAAGAAATTAATTTTTCCTTTAGTATATGCAAAGGGAAAACACTGTTTGAACCGTCGGTTACACTACACCGAAAGACAAATTATAGTTCAAACTGAAAGTGATAAGTTCAAGACAAACTTGACAGAGAAGGATCACCGATAGTGTAAACCCAAAATGTTGACAGAGGAACCCAACGAGCAGATTAGATTGTAAACTGAAAGAGCAAAAATTAGAGGAACCTGATAGAGCAAGGGAACTCGACAGACAGTTCACAGAAGGAACACCGAAAGACTTTCATGAGAAACCTGAGCATCAGACATTGAAAGTCAGTTATATCCCAAGAAATGTGGATCTGACTTCCACGTCAGATAAAACACTTATGTTTATATTTAGAGTTTTGATTTGATTTAAAACCATTTCTTGAGGGACAAGAAAGATAATTATAATTGTTTTAATTAGTCTAACTGATTAAAAACATGCAAACTAGGAGATCAAGGTCAAGTTGTAAACCTTTGATCATAGAGTTATCTTTGTAATGCGTGAAACTGAATTAGGTCAGTCTATTGTATAAATAGATGTGTAATCATTCGTTTCAAGATGGATGTGAAGATTAGAGTAGCCAAGGAGCACATCTATGGATCAGACTAGGAGTTTCAAGCAAAAACAAAAAAAGATGAATTTGGTTATCAAGAACCAAGAATCAAGGCTATCGAGCAACAAAGGTATTAATCTATCACATTATGTGATACTTTGTACATGTGATGTTAATGGATCTGTAATCAACAATTGAAGATTGCATACATTCAGGTCATTGAGTATTTTTGTCTACATTCTAACAAGTGTAGCAAATAGAAGAAATCCTTTCAAGAAAGGTGGATTTAACAATCCTTTATAAATCCACCTCCCACTGCTTCCCGCTTACTGCCTGGGAAATAAATTTGAAATGTCTCCCGCCTCCCGCCTGGCAGATCCAAAATATGCTTTCCGCCTACCTGCTGGTGAGGGTTCTGTTCGGCCTGGGTTGTTGTCGGTGCCCTCTGCTGTGAATTTTGGGTTTGTGGGTTTTGTTTCCTATGCAGACGTGGCTGCATTTGAAGCAGGGATTAATGGCACCTTTTTTCTGGGAGTGGGCTTTTCCATTCTCCTTCTGTGAAGCCTATTTCGGTAAGGGCTCCTCTTGTGGTAAATTTGGATTCTGATACAGTTGATGATATTTATAATAAGGTAGATGATTTTTCTTCTATTGCTGCTATCTTTAGATTTAAGGGTTATTGGCCCTCACTATCGAGCTTGCATGCTTGGATAACTATTCAGTGGGAACCCTTTTTATCAGATAATGTCCAAATTTACCCTTTGGCTAAGGGTTTTTTTATTGCTAAGTTTGAAAATGCTGAAGATAGGAATACTATCTTGTGTGATAGTTGTTTTTCTTGGGAGGAGCATTTTCCCCTTATGGCCAAACCCTTGCATAAGGATTTTGATCCTCTTACTGAGACCTTTAATAAAATACCCTTATGGGTGAGGCTTCTGAATCTTCCCATCCATCTTTGGCTGGATTTTGTTTTAGAATTGGTGGGGGAGGCTATTGGGGTTTTCCAGATGGTTGATATGGTTACCTCTGACATTTTTCATTCGACGTATGCTCGCATCCTAGTGGAGGTTGACATCTCTAAGGGTCTCCCTGAGATGATTACTCTGGCATCCCCTTTGGGCTCTTGGGTCCATAATCTTGATTATGAGGGTATCCCATTCAGATGCACAGGAAATGCCACATGACTGGTCATCTGGCTGCTCGTTGTTTATCTGATAAGGTTAAATTGAAGAAATCGCCTTCTTGGTGGTTGGGGGCTTTTGACCACCATTACACAATTTGTAAATGTAAGGAGGGCGTTTGGCTGGTAGCTCCTCTCAGGAGGTTCATGATAAGGATGGTATTAATGATGCAGTTTCAGGGGATACCTTAACTCTGTTTGGTATCCTTTTGGGTGTTGTTGCTGCTCCTGGCAGGATTGTTGATGATGTCTCTGGTTCCACTATCCTACATGATGGTGCTGCTGGTGTTGTTGCTTCTGTTGTCCCTATTTCTCCATGGAGGATTTGGGGATTGGTGGAGGTGTTGTCCCTGTTCCATCTATGGATGTTAGTGTGGCCAGCCCTGTCTCTCAGGTTTCAGCTGTTAATTCTTTGGCTTGGCAGAATAATGATGAGAAGGTGGAGGATGGATGGACAACAGTTAAAGGAAAGAAAGTTAAGTCCTCTATTCCTTCTTTTGACATTAATTTACGATCACAAAAGGTTGGGTCAAAATGTAAATCTTGATAGCCTTTTTTGGTGTGCTGGTCCAGTCTTTGTTCCACTTTGTGGGGACTCTTGGTTGTCTCCTTTGATTTGTGTGGTGGTGCCTCACAGTTTTAGTTTGTTCTTGCAATGTGCTATCTTTCGCTGGCTTTTTTGTAAAAGGTTTCGGGTCCTTTCAAAACCTATTTTTACTTAATCAGAACAATCCTTTGTAAATCTCTTAACCAAGTGCACACTAAACAGTGTTTCTAAAGCTCTTAGCAGAGTAGACCTTAACCAGTCTCCACATAATACTCCTAATAGGGTACATCATCAGAAGTGATAAAATTATAAGCATTAACCGGCCGCTTCCAATCTGCAGATAGTGATTTTTTTGTGGGTGTCATCCCCACCATAGTTTTTACCTTCTAATAGGGGTTTTTTGTGTTACCGTATCTTGCATTATGTGTCATTACATTTCATGAATTCTTCTATGAATTTTTACATGTTTATTGAGTTTATGAGTTGATATAACTTACACAAAGATAGGATAGAATAGATAGTTGGTAATACAATTGATTACATAAAGGACTAAGGTTAAAAGAGATAAAAGTTTTAGAGGTATTGATTCACCCCTCCCCTCTCAATACATACTTTCCATTATTTCCAACAATTGGTATCAGAGCTAGATCTCTTATTTGGAAAAGTTTAAAGACTTAAGAGAAAAGATCACACAGTGGAGAAGTACAAGCTTGATAAAAGTATTGAGAATCAGAAGTTAGAGATACAGATCTTCTATGAACAATATAAAGAAGCTAGAATCAAGATGAGATAGGTACTAGATGAAAGAAAGATTATGGCATCTCGTTGTAATGAAACTAACTATCATGAAGAGGAGATACCCAATCTATTTGAGTCTTCAAGATCTACAACTAGCAAAGTATCAGACACATCTGAAGAAAGCATCACAAGTCTGAATGAAATCAATCAACATCTGGCTGGACAAGTAAAATCACTGCAAATTAGTCAAGAGACACATATCATAAGAATGATTGATGTCATGAACAATGCTAGCCAATCTGAGCAAGAAAGAACACTAGCTATTGATGATAGGAGGAAGATTACTGAAAAGCTACAAGAGAAAGAGTCAGAAATAAAAAGACTTATAGAACATCATCATGAGATCACCAATCAGATTATTCTTACATGAGTCAGGAGGCAAACAGAATGAACATAGAACTCATTGAAAGAATAGAAGCTATCGGTGAGCTAAGAGAAGAAAATGAAAAACTAAATCATGAAGTAAGAATCCAACAACAACACAATGACATGATCAAGAGAGCTGAAGAAAGTACAAAAAGAATGGATGATTTTCTGGATGGACAAAGAAGAGTCAACAACAATACCTGACTAGGGTGTACCGAAAATGAAGAATCACCATACCAAGCTAATCACAAAGATGTTTACACAAATCCTAGACCAAAGAAGATGACATGGAATCACTGTGGAAGGCCTGGCCACACATCAAATGTATGCAGGAGCAAAAAGAAAGGTATTCCTAAATCCACACCTTAATTCATAGGAATTCGTTATAAATGTAACAAGAAAGGACATAAAACATATGAATGTAAATATGAGGTGAAACAACCAAAGAAGCAAACCCATGTGGACAAGTACTGTCCTGCTTGAAAAATGCATGGGCACACATCTCTTGAATGAAAGAAGAAGAAAAATAAAGCATGGAAGCCTAAATAAAATGAAACTACTTATCAACCAAAAAGATTCGGTAACTCATATGTTTGGGATTACAACACATGGGAAAACTGCATAGCATGTGGAAGATTTGGACATATAGCTACAAACTGCATGAGACAATGGATGAGAAAGTCTAGGAGCTGGACTACCCCCGAAATGACATGTCTACACTATCATAAAGTTGGTCATCTAAGAAAGGACTGCAGAGACCGAGTGATAGAGACAAGTACCTTTGCTAATGGAAACACCATTGAAGTAGACATCATGAAGATGAGAAACAAAATGTGGAGGAAAGCTACAAACACTGATGAAGATGGACCGAGCAATGCAAATGGTGACACCTTATCCAATGGATCTGGCGACATCACCACCCCCACCTAAGCAGAACAAGTTAGTATGGAAATGCATTATACCAAGTCATATTTTGCATTAGTTCCAGTATACATAGTTAAAATACCAAATCAACATGATTATAGATGCACTATGGTATTACTTGTTATGATTCTGTGAAAACAATCTCATCGGTCAAAACATACCAAAAATCATCAGTATACATACTAAGGTAAGTTGTCTATACTTACCGAGAATAGTTGGTTACCATATAAAAGATGAGTTACAAATGCAAACTGAGATCCATTGGTAATTATGAAATTTGACATGTTGTCTTCGCCACATACCGAGATTCGTCGGTAAATAGTCAAAAAGAGTTGACACCTATTATGAGCATTGCATTCTTACCAAGAATGAGATATTTGTGCTACTCAATGACTCCGTCTTTGAACACCAAGAAGTGGGTAAGCATTTATGACACGACTTAGGGAAAAATTCTATAAATAGTCAACGGAACAACTCATTATTCACAAAGTGACTTGAGCAAAAAGGCAGAGCGAAACCAGAGCATGAAGAGATCAGATTGTAGAGCGACTCCAACCCTATTCACAACACCTAGAAAGATTCCCAACAGTTACAGAAGGTTGAAGTAAGTAACATCAATCACCGAGAACTCTATTTTCATTTATGGGAAAAAGCCCTAATTTTTGAAATGATGGCATCAACTTCAAGAACCTCCAAGATCAAGAATGCAAAGAATGCAAAGGTTAATCTAATCAAGAATACCACTTGTGAAGAACCTCATTATTGTATGCACCCTAAAATGGTTGCCTAGACTATGGGCTCCATTTATCATTTTATCAATTTATCAAATGTGTAATAAATTAGAAGAATTTTATTTAATTAAATGGGAGGAATTTAATTTAATTAAATAAGATGAATTTAATTAAAAGGGAGATTAAATTTTTTAATTAAATTCACGCGAGATCCGGCACCAGGCTGCGCATCTGTACTAGTTTGTTGTTTTTCTGTATTTTTCTATTGTTCATGCACTGTTTTGCATGGCTGTGCACTTCTTCACGTGAGATATTTGTTTCCTCACGCGGCACTGTGTGGATCCTCATGCAGCACTATGTGTTTCTTCGCATGAGATTCCGTACCAGAGATCTATTTTTATTTTCTATATTTTATATCTTTGATTTTTTGTGCTAACCACTAATGTTTACTGTTTCTGGTGGTTTGTGATTTGTGATTTTCTGTTGATGTTGCTGATTTGGACTTGCTTGGATAAACAACAAAATAATTTATGTTGCATTGGATTTGAGGTATTTTGTTGATCTCTATAACATTTGGATTTTGGAAATAAAATGAACATCTCATGTGTTTAGCTTGAGTGTTTCTTGCTTTCATAGATCATATTTCCAATTGGTGCTCTAAAAATGGACTTAGATTTGTTTTCTTGCATATAAGTTTCACATAGTAATTAGGCCCTATGAACACTAGTTGTGGCGATCTTGAGAGAGTGGGCTTCATTCGCTTGTCTTACATGCGAATCTCTTCTTGACGATAGATCCCCTTGTAGGTAGGGAAGGATTTGTTTTTATCTCATTGGTCAACTTGGTTTGGGCTTCAAATTTTGGTAATACTTTCTCTCTTTGAGGATATTGGTGTCATTTGTTGTTGTGTGAACCTTGAATGAGGTGATTTCAAATTAGTGGGTCAATTAATCTTGTTTGCTATGTTTTGGTGAGGTGAAGAGGCTAGAGGATTATGCTCTTTTCCCTTTTGGG
>MU223537.1:234409-245551 GCA_018584345.1 Thuja plicata
TGTTAGTATTATAGTTTTAGTTAAGGTTAGATTTATGCTTTCGGTAAGGAATATAGTTAAGGTTAGGGTTTAATGTGTGGATTAAGATTAGGATTAAGGTTTAGTGTTAGGTTTATTGTTAAGGTAATCTTTTATATCATGGTTACTATTATGGTTGGGGTTTAGATTATGATTAGGATTATAATTATAATTAGGATTATAGTTCTGAGATCTAACTACACCCTAACTCCTGTTAAACTATATCTAACAAAATTAAATTAAAACATATCTAACAAAATTAAATTAAAACATATATAAAAAATTAAATTAATTAAATAACTAACACATTTAATTAACTGGAAAAAAAAGATTATATTAAAATTACATAACTCATTTTATATAAAATCATAGTATTTTATTTCTACGATTAAAAAAAATAATACTAAATAAACAAAAATAACTATTAAATTAAAATATTTCTTTTAAATTACAACTATTTTCTATTAATTAAACAAAAAATAACTATTAAACAAAGATTTTTTAATTAAAAAACAATTATTTAATACTAAATAAAAAAAAACTAAAAAAACATTTAAAAAAATAAAAATAAAAAAATAAAAAAGGTACTTACCCCTTCCGGCCCGAATACCCCTGTAGCTCTCTCTCAAGCCTATAGCCGCTAAATGACAATGACCCGTGCGGGCCCCTTTTTTTTCTTATATAAACTTTTGGGGGTCCGGCAGGACCCCTCGAGCCACATAGGCGCCACCTGGAGCCTAAAGGGCGCAACGCAGGTCTGGCCGAACACCATCCGGCCAGACCGCTTCTGGCTGGACCCTCCTAGGATGTCCTCTACTATGACACACTATTATACTTTTACCCCACTATCCATGTTCATGTGCAAGGTTGCTTTGTCTCTTGCTCATTGTTTGAAGATATTGATTGCCTGAACTCCCTGATTGCTGTCTTATGTGCTTGATTCCTCATAAAATCTGTTAATGCATCTAGTTGGTTATTTAAAACAATCAAAAACTAAGTTCTGTGTCCTTTCCTCACATCGTTCACTGTGTTTCCTCACACGGCTATCTGGGAATCCTCGCGCAAAACTTGCTGTCAGTCACTATTACCCTGTTTCACCAGTCTGAGTTTCCTCGTGTGGCTCTGCATTTTGTCACGTGGTCCAATGCAATTCCTCACGTGAGAAAGTGTTCGGTCACGCAAAACTGCCTGCCATTAGCTTGTTGTCCTATCATTTTTGGTTTTTTGGGTTGATCCGGGTAAGATTGGATTACTTACCCTACTATTAGAAGTTTGTTTTGCTTAAGATTCTTGTGTTTTGACCTCTTGGAATAGCAATCTTTGATTTCACAAGTGACCTTGCTTGGCGCTTGGTGAGCTAGAAACTGTCCTTGTTGAAAAGATAAACCTTTATATTCTTTGATAAAACACGCGGAGAGTTTTGGTAGTCTCTTGTCCATCCACTTTCATACAAATTCAATTTCAAATAATATAATTTGGGTAAGACCATCCTCCTGATCCATATGTGCTAGGGTATTCACTCAAATTTATTGGGCACCTCTATGGCAGTGTTGGCTTATCCCGCTTTGCAATTTTCTATCTTATCACCTCTTTTTGGACAAGTTAATGCCTTTTCTATCCTAGTTTGGTACCAACATTTCTTAGGGTAATCCTATTAGCTAGTACATTTTCTTTCATGCCAGTTACAATAAGATATCAAGTAAATCAAGGAAAATGACCTCAAGTGGTTTTTAACCAATTACCCTTAGTTCAAACTCGCCAAAGACATAAGGGAAAAGAACCCATATTTGATCAATTGCCTAGGAATACTTTGGAAGTGTGGTTTGATTCCAAGAGTCATCTTAGTGAGTTGGGTATCCCCTTAGCATCTTCTCACTCTTCTATGAACATGAGTTACACAATGACTTGGAGAGAGAAGGAAGCCAGAGATAAACGTTATGATGATATATTTGCAAAGAGTGGACATGCTATTTCATTCAGTGGTTTGTCTCATAATAGTAGACCAAACTCATCCCTTATTTCAACTAGATATCTAGATGCACACCAAAGGGCTGAGAGAGAGAGAGGTAAGAGACATGCTTATGATGACAAGTTATCACAACATGAGAAACAAGGAGATGAAATTTATGATACTCATGTCAATACAACTTATACCAACAACTTGTTTCAAAATTCAAGACCAAGCTCACCTCTTAAAACATCTACCAATTACATGAGTGACAGACTCAAGAGGATTGAGCGTGAAAAGAAGGCATTCCAAGATGAACAAGTTCATAAGGAAGAAATAATTAGACGCCTAGAGTTGGAGAAACAAACTTTGATGGAAATGGAAAGGAAATCCTTTCAAGAGGAGTGAGATAGTCTCTTGGCTAGACAAATCAATGATCCATTCAATAATATGCATGTTAGTGGTGGATATAGTTATCCTCCATCCACTCCTCCTAGGACTCCACAAATTAGGATACATTCAAGATCACCATCACAATCTCCTAGCCCTGGGGGAAGAAGGGTTTCTAGACATGATCATCATAGGAGACAAACCCCTCCTAGGAACTCAAGGCCCTCTTTACAACGTGCTCATTATGGTTCACAATATGGGGGTAGTAGCTCAAACTTTGATTGCACCTCCCAAGATTTCATGCAAATGCAACAAGAACCACTTTTTCAATAGTATGTGGAGAAATATGTGGAGCAAAACAAGGATAAGTTCCTAGAGAGTCTAATCAACCAGGGTGCTAGAGTCCCTTACAACTTGGATGTGGATAGAAAAATCAAGAATCAAGGTCCATCCCAAGATGAGAAGCTCAATTAAATGCAAAGAACAATAAACTAGATGTCTGCACCTAAGAATTCTTTCTCATTGGACTCGATTTGTCCCAATCCTTTTGACAAGAGTGTTGAAATGAAAGAATTTCCTAGAAAGGTTGAAATTCCTCAATATGAAAAATATGATGGGAGTGGAGATCCACATGATCATGTGCACCATTTTTATACCACAAGTTTCGAGTTCCATCAAGATGATTCATACCTTATGAGGTTATTCACACAAAGTCTTAAGGGACAAGCAATGGAATGGTTTACTAAGATAACTCCTCCTGTTAAGACTTTCAAGGAGCTTGTTCACAAATTTGTTCAACACTTTGCATACAATGTTTTAAGAACTATCACTTTGTTGGACTTATGTAGCTTAAAGAAGAATCCTTTGTTACCTTCTTGCAAAGATGGAGACGAAAATGATCTTTCTATTCTAGAACTATTCCTTGATAATGAAAAGATTGAGATTCTTGTTAGTAACTTGGTTCCCAAAATGTGGTACGAGGTTAAGAAAATGCTTTTTGATTCATTTGACACCATGGTTGAGATTGCATGTAGAATCAAGGATGTTTTAAGAGAAGAAGGAATTTTGACTAAACATTGAAATAACAACAACAATGGTCAAAACAAGAACAACTCTAACAAGGATAAAGGGAAGAACCAATATTGGAATAGAAACAAACAAGTGGTTAATGATGGAGTTGTGGATTCCTCCCAACCTAAAGATCAACTTGTGCTTCATTTATCTAGTAATGTTCAAGTTGTTAAGCTCAATACATCCACTCAACAAGAAAGTAAGCCAAGCTACCAAGATAAGCCTAAGGGTGAAAAGTGTCAATTTGCAAAATTTGGTGAATCTTATGAGGAAATTTTCAATAAAATTATTGCTAGCAATCTTATACGTCCTCTAGATGCTGCAATTTTTTGTATACCTACAGTTAAACCACATTGGTGGAGGGAGAAAGCCTATTGCATATTTCATAATGGTATTGGACATGACATTGAACACTTTTGGAAACACAGGTATATCATTCAAGATCTCATTGAGAGTAAACAAATTACAATAGATGGATTGAACACCAATTCTGACCATAAGGCATTCAAGGAACCTTTGCCCAAATATGAAAAGGGGGAAACCTCTAAAGTTAAGAATGGAAAAGTTGAGATCAAGTATACTTACACAGATGCGGAGAATGTTATCAACATGCTTGAATTTGTGGAAGAAAATGTTAATATGATGAGTGGAAGAGATCCTTATGGCTATGATTTAGATGAGGACTCTCCTCCTATTTTTGATAAAGAGCCTGTTGTGGTGCTAAGGGGTCCCAACTCTAGAAGGTCATCTCAAGCCCTTAATGCTGTTACCCAAAGTCAAGGTCGTGTTGTCATTAGAGGACCCAATTCAAGCCAATCCAAGCCAATCCAGTAAACCTAAGCAAGTGGCATCTAAGCCTGTCACCTTGAAACCAGCTGTTAATCCTAAATCAAACTACAATCTTGTTGATTAGTTACAAAGAACCCCCGCTCAAATTTTGATCTTTGAGCTCTTAGAGTTGTCTCCAAGACATAAACAAATCCTTGAGGATTCTTTGCGTACGGAAAATGTCCCCAACAACTTAGATATTGATCAATTCCAGGATATGGTTAATCACATTGCTACCCCCCCATTACCTTACATTTTCAGAAGATGATGATAAAGCTTTGAGCCATCCGCACAATCTTTCCCTTCATATTGAGTTCATGATCCATAGAACCCATGTTGAATGCATGTTGATAGATGGGTGTGTTGGGCTTAATATTTGTTCTTTTAGTCTTTTGAAAGAATTGGGTTATTCTGAAGAAGTTATAGATACCAGAAAAAGGATTACTATCAAAGCCTATGATGAGGCAGAAAGAAGTTCCAAGGGGTTTTCCATCCTTCCCGTTAGGATTGGCCCTGTTCAAAAGGATATTTTATTTCAAATAGTTGATGCTGGACCCCTTGCGTATAATATCTTACTTGGTAGACCATGGATTCATGACATGCAAGCGGTGTCGTTTACCTATCATTAATGTGTTAAGTTCCCCTATAATGGAATAGAGATTTGTATACCTAGGGATAACACTTTATCTGTCAATTCAATTTTAGCAGGGGCTCATGTTCCCCTCAATAGAGAAGCAGAAGATTTTTGTGCTACCTTAGCCGAATGCAAAGACAAGATTAAATTGATAGACCTTGGTATGGGGGGTATCAACTCAACTCCCTCACAACATTACCAATTTCACCTCGGTCTTATGGAAAAACTTAAAAAGAAAAGAAACCTTCCTCTTCAGCTATGACTTTATTTGGCAATTTTGTGGAATCGTTAGTGCCTATTCAAGATGAGAAAGAGGAAACATTTGTTAGAGACTGGATCTATAGAGAAGAAAAATATATGCACAATGAGAACTTCTCTCCCTCTCCTAAGGCTTATGGAAGGGGATATACTTTTGTCAAAAATATGGGCTATCTTGGATATGGCCCTCTTAATCACAATTTAGATGCTAGGTCCGAACCTCTTGATCATGCTAATTTGGACACAAATCTAAGAAACCAATTGACCTAGGATTTGAAAATTACAACAAGCGTACTAATCCTCTCTTTGAAAACTTGGATAGTGATGATGAACCAGAGTATGTACCTAATTTGACAAATCAACAAGATATGTGTGAAGATTGGGTCCCTTCCACTAATCTCCTTTGGGGAGATTCAGATATTTCAGTCACCCATGCATCGGTTGCAAATTTAGAACAAGAATCAGATATAGAAGATCCTTTGAGAGAGTGTCAGCATAAGAATATTCTCTGTTTAATGGAAAGAGAAAGTGCTACTTTTGATGAAACTAGACCTTCTACATCGCGATGTCCCAAACCTTCATGGTGTAAGCATCCTAGTCGCAGTTTAGATACAAGTTCTAATGAGTATGAATGGGACTCTTTTTCAGAGCCCTCAACAATTGATAGAGATATTGATGTTGTTCACACTTTTAGTTCTCAACTCAAGGTAGCCAATGAGTCACGTGTAGGATTAGAGGTTTTGAACCCACATGTTGCCTTAGTGGGCGATTCTTCGCTTGTTAGGATGAATCCTAATTTTGGTAGCTTAGAGGGGTACTTGATAGACTCTAACTCTTCAGTCACCAGCGATAATGTCATTCATATTTATAGCCTTGAACCAACTGTTGATTTACCTCTTGTTCATCCTAACCTTATTGATTGGTCCCAATGCTATCAAGAACCTAAGATTTTAACATTCCAAAATGATTATGAGATAGCTGGTTACCTAAATGCCATTGAACTCGTAGTCTCTTCCACCAGTGAACCATATACCAGTATGATAGAGCTAGACATCAAGTACCTTAGTCACAAGATAAAAAGAAAAGAAAATCAAAAGAATAGGTGTTCTGATGGCGAAAACCACTGTGTGGCGGTGTCAGAACTGAAAAAAGTAAAAAGAAATGATGTATCCAAGGGTGAAAATCTCTCTGAGGCACCTAAGGATGAGGTACTTGATCATCTCCCCAGCTATTTTCAAGATCAATCTTCAGTGCTTATTGAGCCAACACAAGCAGTTAATTTGGGTACATATGAGGCTCCACAAATAGTACACTTGGCTGAGTCCTTGTCACCTCAAGAAAAAGAAGCTTACACTAAGTTCTTACAGAAAAAGAAGATCAATTTTGCATGGACTTATTCAGATATGCCAGGATTGGACATTAATCTTATTATGAATCACTTATATATAGCTCCAAATTTCAAACCAGTTAAATAGAAATTGAGGAAGATGCATCCTCACATAGCTCTTCTAGTCAAAGCTGAATTGGAGAAACTCCTTGGTGCAAAATTCATAAGAGCTATTGCCTATGCTGACTGGATATCAAACATTGTACCAGTTTCCAAACATGAAAAATCCATTCAAGTTTGCACATATTTTAGAGATCTCAATAGAGCATGCCCAAAGGATGACTTTCCACTCCCCAATATAGACATGATAGTGGATATGACTGCGGGTTACGAGATTTATTCTTTGATGGATGGTTTTTCTGGGTACAATCAAATTAAGATAGCTCCTGAAGATCAAGAAAAGACTTCATTCACTTGTGCATGGGGAACCTATTGTTGGAAGGTTATACCTTTTGGATTAAAAAATGTCACAGCCACCTATCAACGAGCTATGACAACTATTTTTGATGACATGCTGCATAAGAATATGGAAGATTATGTGGATGACACCTTGGCAAAATCTAAACAAAGAGACACACACTTAGATGATTTGGAAGTCATTCTAGATCGCATGGAACAATTTCAACTAAGGTTAAATCCTAAAAAGTGTGCATTTGGAGTCACATCTGGAAAACTATTTGGCTTTATCATTTCAGAAAAAAGAATAGAGATGGACCCTGAAAAAGTCCAAGAAATCATAGATATGCCACCTCCAAAAACATTAGTCAAATGAGGAGTCTTAAATCTATAAGGAGATTTATTTCACAATTGGCAGATAGAGCTCAACCCTTCAACAAGAACATACATAAAGGAGTCAAATGTGTTTGGAATGAGGATTTTCAAAACAGCATAGATCAAATCAAGAAGTACTTGGCAAATCCTCCTATCCCAGGGAAACCACTTATTTTATACATTTTAGCGACAAAATATTCCTTGGGGGCATTACTAGCTCAACTTGATGAAAATGGGAAAGAACGAGCAATTTACTACATCAGCCGTACTCTTGTTTCATATGAGGTTAATTACACTATCATTGAGAAAGCTTGCCTTGTTGTTGTGTTTGCTTCCCAAAAGTTGTGATATTACATGCTTGCGCACACTATACACCTCATAGAAAAAATAGATCCACTCAAATATTTGCTAAGTAAGGCTGCCCTCACAGGTAGAATTGCTAAATGGTTGATGATACTTTAAGAGTTTTACATAGAGTACATTGAGCATAAAGCAATCAAAGGACAAGCTATAGCAGATCAATTGGCTGATTTCCCATTACAAGATAATGTACCTATTCAAGTTGACTTCCCAGATGAGCATCTTATGTACATGACTGAAAGAACATGGAAGATGTTCTTTGATGGATCTTTTATGCAAAATGGTTTAGGAGCTGGTGTGTTGTTTGTTTCTCCTCATGGGTACACAATCCCTAAGTCTTATAAATTATTGTTCCCATGTACAAACAATATTGCTGAGTATGAAGCTTTAACAAATGAACTTAAGATGGCCATAGAATGGAGAATAATAGAGTTACACATCTATGGGGATTCACAGCTGATAATCAACCAAGTTAATGATGAATATCAAACAAAACATGAGAAAATGGTACCTTACAAGAAACTGGTTGATTCCTTGAAATGCTACTTCACATTTGTTACATTTCAGCAAATCCCTAGAGCAGAAAATAAAGCACTTGATGCTATGGCTACACTTGATTGACTCCTTTAGTTAGAGAAACATGAATCAAGATTTGAATTCCTGGTGGAAGAGCTACATCATCCTATCTTCGACTCCCAAGAAAGCCATATCATTTGTACCCTTGTTGGTCATGAGTCATCCCGTTATGCTACCATTTATTCATACCTTCGTGATGGCATTATTCCTGAAACCTTTAATTGATCTGAATATTGAAACCTTACCCGAAACGCCTCTTTCCATTCCCTTATTGCTGGTGATTTGTATAGGAGGGGTCTAGATGGAACACTTCTTAGATGCAGTATCTTTTGCAAAGTCATGTGAAAAGTGTCAAAAACATGGTAACTTGATACATGCTCCAGGCAGGGAGCTCATTCCTTCTATATCTCATTGGCCATTTCAGCATTGGGCCTTTGATCTTGTTGGGTAGATTCACCCCAACTCATTAGGTGGACACCAGTTTATTATCACTGCTACTAATTACTTCACTAAATGGGTAGAAGCTGTCCTTCTGTTGCCTCAGGCAAGATAGTTTATCTATTCATTTTGAACCATATCATCTTTCAATATGGATTGCCTTCTGAGATTATTACTGACAATAGAGGCCAGTTTAAAAATAAGGACCTTAAACAACTCTGCAAGAAATTCAAGATTAAACAACATTGGTCCTCCATTTACTTCCCACAAGGAAATGGTCAAGCAGAGGCATCAAACAAGACCATTCTTAAAATTTTACATAGAACAATCTGTAAGAATGGTAGAGATTGGCATTTATAGATAAATCTGACTTTGTGGGCCTATAGAATGAGTATTTGTACTCCTACTGGGGCTACTCCTTTTTCCCTTGCATATGGTGTTGAAGTAGTGTTACCTTTGGAGGTTGAGATTCCTTCACTTCGAGTTTCTCTCCATGGTCTAGTTACAGATGAAGACTACCGCACCATGAGACTTCAAGAGTTAGAACTTCTATATGAGAAATGTCAAGCATCATTTGACCATATGAGGGTTTATCAAAAGTGCATGTCCAAAGCCTTCAACAAAAAGGTTCACCTTAGATAATTCCAAGTGGGAGATCTTGTCCTACATGAAAATCCTAAGAATCAATAGCATAGAGATCAAAAGGGCAAATTTGAACCTAATTGGCTTGGACTTTATATTATCACAGTAGATTTTGGGACAGGTGCTTATTTACTATCTACAGAAAAGGGAGAATAGCTCCCTGATTCTATCAATGTCTTGTACCTAAAGAAGTTCTATCCATGATGCCCGTTCTATCTGGGGGCATCTTTTGTACACAATTATTGATCCTGAAAAAATCCAAAAAAGGATATATTGTCAAAAATTCCAAAAATTCCAAAAATTAGAAAATGTCCTGAAAAAATGACCATCTTAGTGAAAACCTAGCAATATGCGCTTTGATTTATCTCCAAAAAAAATTATATATTCCAAAAATACAAAAAAATCAAAAATTCAAACAAATAGAAAAGTTGCCTTGGTGAAAACCTGGAAACAGGCGCCTTGGTAGCAAAAATTCAAAAAAAATATAAAAAGTCCTAAAAAAAAAAAAATGAAAGAGAAAAAAGTTGTAATAAAATCCAAGTGGTGAAAACCTGAAAACATACGCTACTTGAGGCCTTTGCACCCCTGTTTCTTAGCGCGTGTCCGCGACACTTAGCCTTTCTCCATCATGCCTTGTCCTTGTTGCCTTGGTCTGGAATATGTCTTTGTCTTTGTCTAGGGGGCATACCTGTGTTAGCTTTGGTCTCTTGGATGCATTATTCTTTAAGACATCTCGCAAATGGTGTTTTTCAACACCACCTCAACTATATTTTCAATACAACCCCTGACATAAAGTGTTTTTCAACACTTATCGGTTTGGTCTTACCCCGTTTTGTCATGTGGTCTTACCTGCTTGCGAGCATTCAATCCTTATCCTCAAAACTCAGTATCAGTTAACACACTTAAATTTTTAAACACAACACTTAATGCTTGATCTATGTCATGATATTTTCTTTGTGTGCTGACTGTTATTGATTTTCGTTGAGTGTCCTTGTCTACTAAGTCTCTCTGTGATTCATAGCTAGAGGACTTGGGGCATGGAACATGTTTTTATTTGCTTCATGCTTTATGCTTCACTTTTTTTTTGCACAACCATTTTGCTGGTCATCCTGGCCTCTATGCCTTGATGCGAGCGTGGTTTTGCCATATTAAATTGGGTAAGCTAACATCACAGTCATCTTGAATTTTATGTCTTTGATGCTTATGTTAGAATCATTGCACATTCCAATCTGATACAAATCACATTCATATCTTCATAGTTGCACTTGTGACTAGTGATGATTGTGTGATTTTCCGATGTCCGTTAATAATGGCCCAATGATGAAAATAAGTTCCTTAACATTCTCTTATGAATGATGAACACAAAGTCCTATGTTACAATTTCTCTATTGCAAGTACACCTTTGTATTTTCATGTAGCTTGCATTGTTAGACTTCATGTTAGTTTGCATTTTTAGGCTGCATCATGAGTTTGAGAGGGTTTTCCTTCATCTTTTTTGTGGACTTTTAATCAACTGTGATCACGTTCTGATCTTCATTTCCTTATCTTCTTTTGTGATCTCAATCAAAATTTTCTATCTTAAATAGTTGATTGATTTTGGGGCATTCTCTTTCTTAACGCAAATTCTCTTTCCTCTTGATTTATGTCCACCTCTTCCAAACTTCTATCTTCCATTTGCTTTCACCCCACTTCTTCTTCTTCTTCTTCTTCTTCTTCTTCTTCTTCTTCTTCTTCTTCTTCTTCTAATTCAACCTTGGGGCATAATCTTTCATGCTTGATGATCTACCTTGGTTCTGTGATCCTTATATATTTCATCTTACA
>MU223537.1:280054-292274 GCA_018584345.1 Thuja plicata
TCTTTCTTATATATATATATATATATATATATATATATATATATATATGCCTTGTATTTTATCATGAAAAGTAATAGGTTATGAAATTTTTTTACAATGATTAAAAGTTGAATTCAAGCTATATGCAATAGGCTATCCAAAAAGTTGTAAAATAATTTAAAATTAAATTTAAACTCTTTAATAAATATTAATATGTTTTTTTAACAAAAATAAAAATTATTAATATATTTAAGAATTAGGTCATTTGTATTGAACATAAAAGTTAGATATAACAAGTTTATAATTACCAACAAGAAATGATATCATTTAGGTTGTATATAACTTATATTTTAAATAAGAACATGATATTTTTCTACCAACAAATGATATTTTTGTTCATCTACTATAAATTCTATGATAACATTTTGGTTTAATCTTTAAAAAATTATTTTAAGAACATTTTTAAATTATATTAGTTGGTTTGTCAAGTTGGTATGAGGAGTTACACCTCCATCACATAATTGTGGATAGATATGAGCAAAATGACTATGTAGCCCATTATTTCTATCTAATATGATAATTCATTAATTTTTATTTGCTAAATTTTAAAGCAAAAATAGTCATATCAAAGAAATATCAAATGCATAGATATTAACCAAATATGAAGTAATTTCATATTTTTCAAAAAACAAAAAACCTACAAAACTTCTTATGACTGTTACACATTTTGCAAAGTTCACATATATAACTACTCACCCCTCCCCTAAATATATTAATCCCTTGCATCTAATTCCAATTTAACATTTCAAATTTTAATTTGATTTTTATTATTATTTATGGTTTGAGTGATTTATTATGAGTTTGTCATTTTCTCTTACAATAATAAGTTGAAATTATAGAAATTATGATACTTTAAAAAATCTTTCAAGAAAGCTCATAATCCCAAGTTTCATATGAGTTAAGATATGTATACCTCATTTGTATCAGAATAGATATTTCACAGGAATTAAAATATGTATACTTCATTTGTAGTACAATTAGATACATTCCCTAAAATATAAAAATAGTCAAATATTATTATAACTATATTGTAAAGTTTAAACAAATGAACAATATTATGAACCATAAAAACTCATTTCCTTTCTTTATATTAATGTTCACATAAAGCAGATTAGAAGAATTGAAGTTTTGTTTGCGTTTGGGGAAAAAAACTGCTTTGATCTCCTTGATTTCTCACGCAAACTGAAAGGAAAGTGGCCTGTAGCGCAAAACTCTGAAAATTAACCTTTTAAAGTATCTTATGAGCTATATTGAATTGAATGAGCTCTATTGAATTAAAGTATTCTTCCTTATGCTTGTGATGTATATTGAATTTTGTATCTTGAAATATTTATTTCACAAAATTATAATTATAATTATTTATTAACACCCATTGCGTTGAAGAGATGATTGATCTTAAAAAATCCTTTGTTTTATAATTATTACACCCATACAATGCCTCTTGGTGTTAAATAAATTTATTACATTGGCATTTTAGGTTATGATGAAATTGTGTATACTATGTTTATCATATTGAACAACATTTAAGTCATTTTCATTCTTGTTATTAAGTTTTGAAATGAATAATTTAATTGATTAGTATTTTTTTAATTATTATATTGAATTTGATTTTAGTTTTATTATGTTCATATTATGCTATTGATATGAATGTTTGAGGTTTTATTCTTTTCAAAAACATTGATCACATCTTTAATTATGTTTAGATATATAATTGTTTGTAGCTTGTCTTTGTCAATTGACTTCCACAATCATATCTTCACTAACTAGAACTCTTAATTGTCATTAATCTAATGAGACACATACTTCCCTAAACATTTAAATTGACTTTAGCAAATATAAGTATATTATAATGAATTATCCATGATACACAATCTATATATAATTGAATTATTTTTTAAGTTTATTATAAGATGCACCCCCTCATAAATTGTTTATTTATTCAAAAACTTAAAGAGATTGTAATATTCCTTGAGTAAACGTAAGACTCACATTGCATGATTAATTGATTTCATTTCCTATTTTATATGTTTCCAAAAACAAGAATTTATCATCACAATCAACCAATGATTCATTCATAAGTTTCAGCATATTCTTTTATAAAATATTAATTTTAGAACGAGAATGCCACACTTCCATTGCTAACACTTCTCCAATAATGTAGCATTTATTTCATCCCCTTTTTTCTAAATCTTCCATGACATCTAATGCCATGAACGGTGCTAATATATTTTCTATCTAGGTAATTTTGGAGTATTATTAGACATTACATGATTAATATAGACCAATATTATTCCTTGCATGTACATTGTTTATCACCTAAAACTTGAAGTGATTGGGTTGGGTAATACTAACTATATTAAAAAACAATTATTGTTTGTATTTTGTGTATAGGTTTTAAATTTATGTTTTTTTAATTAATTTTATTATTATATGCGATTCATTTCAATATAATATTTAATAATTTATTATATTTTTACCTTTCTTCTTGAATTATTCTTTGATCATAAGAAGTAATATTTTATGATCTTATAGACATAAATTTTGAAGACCATAATTAATGCATTTTTTTTTTCTAATTTTTCAAAATAGAAAACAAGTAACAATTATAATTTTCAGTGATATCTAATGATCATATTACATAAATTTCTATATATACATTAAAATTATTTTTTATTGAAATAAGGATATTTATATAGATTGCAAGTTTATTTTATCATACCATTTTTTTTTATCTTTATGATATTTTTGAACTAAAATAATGATATTTGAAGTGACTACTTTAAGCTAGTACTATATTTAAGGAGCACATTGAGAATATCATCTATAATGAATTTTGTCTATTTTTCCTTATGACTCAAGTGAGGATACATTATTTTCCATATTATAGTACAATTCAGCATGTGGACCAAGAAAAAGAAAAGTTATTGTACAGGCAGGTCAGCATTGCAGATACTAAAACTACTAAAATTACCCCTTTCTATTTTGTATAAATATCTTTCCTTGATGAATAATATAATGTTGTAGTCAACTTTTTCATTTGTATTCATCACTTCTATTTGGCATGAGAGCACTAAAAAATGACATGAAGAAAAGGAAATAAACAATGACATCATATGTTGGGCGAGGCATTTCATGTTACTAGGTTGGAGACACTACAATACTAAAAATGTGCAAAGATTGAAGTCACTTAAATTTTTCCTATCTAAGAGGTCAAGGAATGTTTGGATATTTCATGTCAATAGTTTGAATAAACAACTATAATTTATTGTACAAAAATTTGTAAAGAGCCATATGGTGCTTAGAAAATTAATAGTCTACAATCGAAAACAAAAACGCATAAATGTTACTCCATATTGAAAAGATAATCATAAATGAGGAATTGATTTTGATACAAGTTAACAATGTAGAGCACTAGAATTTTCTAATGTGTGGTAAATCCTCTAGCTAGTTCAAGAAAAGATTCCTCCATGCAAAGTGATAAAGAACCTTGAAATAATAATAAAGGTAAGAAAAATCCTATGTGAAGTGGTGCTTGTAACTTTGTTAGGGTACTTTCACTAATATTTATGTGATAGCGTTATTGGGCACCATTGTGTGAGTGTTCAAAAGTACTATTATGTGAGGACTAGTTTTCTGTTATACAAGAATAATCAGATTTGATGCAATGGATTAATTACATCGATAAGATAAGAGGATGTATTACATTGTCTTTGAATTTATAAGAGAAATCAATGCTTAAAGTGGTCATAGAGTTGGAACTGTGATGTTTTTCCAAAACTGATTTATACTTTTTATGAATAGGCATTTCCATTAATGTTTAAATGAAAGTACACTATTCACAAAAAAAAAAATTAGGCAAGATATGGGATCACCCCTCAAGAATCAAATAGTTGGCACTTGAAAAGGAAAAATACACTTGAGAAGTGTCTAAAAATTTAAGCACGAGTTAAGTTTAGAGAGTAAACATTACATAAAAGTCACTAGGTTTAAACCATATTATTTTCTTTATTTTTCATGTTTTAGTGGATGTCCATATTGCTTGTGGAAAAGAGAGGATTAGTACCATGTCAAGTCATTATTTAATTATAACATTTGGAAAATTTAAACATCTAATGAAATTTTCTCTCCTTTTTTTATGTTTTAGTGGATGTCCATATTGCTTGTAGAAAAGAGAGGATTAGTACCTAGGCAAGTCATTAGGTAATTATAACATTTGAAAATTTTGAATATCTAATGATTTTTTTAAATGTTTTAGTGGATGTCCATATTGTATTCTAAGATATAGGAAAAAGTATGTTAACAAATATAGTAGAATTTGTCTATATAACTCATTTACTTGACATATTTTAGAAACCTTTTCAATAGATTGTATATGTCAAAAATAATTATAATAGATGATGACACATTTCTTTAACACTTTTTTTTTAAAACTTGTTTATATTAATACTATTATTAGTGTGTGGAACATACTAGACATGGTGCAACGATCTTAAGGTTGTCCATTATATGATGGGTTTCCACTATATGTTATGTTGTAGAAAATTCAATACCTAACTACTAATGGGAAAAATAACAAAAGCTATCCAGCCACAAAAAAAATGACAAGGACGTCATGCCTCAACATACATACACCATACACTATTTCAAAAATATTTGAATATAATCCCTCCAATTTGATTTTCATTTTCTTGTTTTTTCAAACAAAACTCTCTGTTTCTAACCCATATTTTCTATATTTTCTTGCAGATTGAATGGGGAGCTTTATCTCTAGAAGCTCAATCACTTGGAGAGGTTAACTTAGCTTTGTCTCAGTCAAAATCTCAGAAGCTTAGGATTTGATGCAGCAATCTGTAAATCTGTAAATGATGGGTTTTGTGCAGGGAAATATGAGTTCCAAATGTTCTTGTGAGGAACATGAGGGAGAAAGCACCTGCATATTGGTGCACATGGATTTCAAAACACAGTTTGAGATTGAACTTTAATGAGTTTTGGTTTCAAAGTAGAAAATCCTGGATTTTTCTTTTGTTAGTTTTGGTTTCAAAATTTCACTTTCTTTTCTTATATTTAATAATTGTATTTGATGTTTTCATTTCTGTTGTGTTTGAGTTACAATTTTGTTAGTATTTTGTGTAATTTTTTTTAATGTGGATCATGATTTCTTAATGGGGATGAAGGTAGCAATAAAAAGGACTCTAACTCTATGGAGTAGCTGGATACGCTGGATAATGCCTCATTCTCTGCGGTCAATGGATGTGTCTGATGCACCCACTCCAAAGGATGTGGGTTTTGAAGCCCAATTGGAACTTCTACTTCTTTCCTAAGATGATCAATTCAGGCAAAGAAAAGTTCATCTATTCTCCTGGAACAACTAACACCCACCATCTATTAACTTTGGCGTAAATTTGATGATTTATATATGTGACCAGTTCATAATCTCATATTTCTTTGTGAAGTATTATCCTGTCTTATACCATGGTTTGGACACTGCAAGAAAGAAACCATATCATGCCAAATAGTTTGTGCATGGTTCATATGAAATGTATGCAGAAGCGTATTTGGTTAATTACATGCAAATGAAACCAAATACATGCAAATCAAGTTATTTGTCTAGAAAGAATTATGAATTGCTATCAACATTGCTGATAGCAAACTACCATTAGAATTTTTATACATTTATTTGCAAATGCATGGAAAGGTTTTTCATTAAGATGGTAGGAAAGCAAAGAGAGTGTTAAAATCAAGATGTGTCAAATAATATCGAGAATATAGAGATTATTCAAGTAAAAATTATGTCATTCAATTTTTTATGCAAGATGGTTTTTTTGCTCTGCTAGGGTTTAGAGCCGCGTTGTTATTTTGAGCCCTCATGTCCTTTCATACCACATTTACTGCGGGAAAAGCTTTAGTATTTATGGTCCCGACCACCATTAGCCCAACAGTTGATGCTGGTGTTGTTTTGGTGACGGATAACAATGGCACCTCCAAGCAAGAGACCTCTCAAGTTTGTGCCCAAAGTGTTCCACGAGGTATGTCTCAGCCTGATATTGTTTTTCCCATTCATGAGTTTGATGATGCTTGTTCTTGGCTTGAAACGCATACTCTTATTGGTTACTTTCTGGGTCGCAACCCTCATGAAAATGTGATTAAAGATTGGGTGGCGAAAGCCTGGACTCCTCATGGAATTCATCTGGATGGCATTCAGAGTCTCACCAAAGGTTTATTTTTGTTTTGCTTTTCCAATCCCACTCATGCGGATGCTATTTTTGCCAAAGGACCCTGGAATATTAGGGCTTCCCTTTTAGTTTTGCAGTGTTGGTCTTGAGACTTTTTTGTCTCTGACGACAAGAAACTAAAAGTTCCTGTGTGGGTTGAGTTTCCTGGTCTTCCTTTACCTTGTTGGCCTTTCATGCATGCCATTGCGCAAATGCTAGGTAGGGTTATTTGTAGTGAGAATGACCACTTTCTCAATCCTTGGCCTCAAAAGAGGCTCTATATTGAGGTCGACCTCTCCCGAGATCTTAAAGAATTTGTTGAGATTCAAGTTGGCGAAACCATCTTCTCTTAGAAGGTGCTTTACCTCAACCTTCCCAACACTTGTTATTGTTGTCAATCTGCAGAGTACAAGATTAAGGACTATCCTTTGGCAGTTCCTCGGCCCAAACCTCCTCCTAAGGATTCTGGTTCGTGTCCCACTGATTCTGGTGAAAAAGAGGACACCAAGAAAGACAATAGGGTAACAGTTGGCCGCAAGAACAAGCAGGTTAAGCCTGTCACTCCAGCTTCCACTTCGCAGCTGCCACCTCCTCTTGCTACAACTCATGTTGCTTCTCATGCTGAGAATAATACTTCTATTTCAAACCCTGGCCAGCAGGGGAAGGAGACATTTGATTCTAGTGTTACCCTTCTTGGGTTCGCACTCCTCAGGCAGCTTCCACGATTTCTACTCCTCCCATTTTTCGCTGCTCTCGCAGCCCTGAAGGGTGTGCTGAGGCCGCACATGAGGGCATTTCAGAAAAATGTAAAAAATATTTCCATGGAGTCTCCTAGGAATAATTTCCCTTATTTGTCAAATAGCTTTTCTTCCCTTGGGGATGGTGATGGTATGGACGACACTGTTTTCTCATGAAGTACATCTCATTGAATGTTAGGGGTCTGACAGACCTACCTAGAAAGTATTCTGTCAGGGATGTTCATCATCATGTTAGTCATCTGGATGTGTTATGCCTCCAGGAAGTTAAAATTTTTGGTTTTTTGCTTGATGTTGCCTGCAAAGTTATTTGGCCTAAGAGCCTTGCTCTTTGTTCTCAGCAAAAAGTTGGTCGAGGTGGAGTTGTTACTCTCCTCTCTCCTCATCGGCATTCTTTTTTAATCAATCATGGCTCAGATCCCATGCAAAGATCTATTTGGGCCACTTTAATTATTGAGAATCATTCTTTTGGCATAGTTAATGTTTATGCTCCCAATGATGCTGTTGAGAGATCTCACCTTTGGCATTGGCTTGCAGATTCTCTGCCACCTGCAACTTAGATTTTTTGTGGTGACTTTAATATGGTTGAAGTGACTTCTGAAAAAGATGGCATTTTGCCTTTTCGATGGACAGTTGGTGAACGGGAAGCCTGGTACTACATGCGTAATAAATTGGGCCTTTTTTATCCCAATCTTGGCCGTCGCCGACCTGATGGAGTTTGGCACACATGGTCTAATTTTAGAGCTTCTTCTGACAAAATTCATAAATTGCTTGATTGTGCCATGATTACGACCCAATATTTTTTCTCTTTTTTCGAAAAAAAGCCTTGTCGGTTACTCCTCTTGTTGATGTGACCTTGTCAGATCACTTCTCCATTCAATTTAATATTGTATGAAAGACAACTAAGACTCGACCTCCCACCACTCAGTTCTTTTTTAATACTTCTATCCTCAACCATGCCTATACGGTGGCCCACATTCATTGGGTATGGAACCTTGAACCTTGGCCATTGCAATTGTCTGGCTGGATTCAATGGTGGAATGATGCCATCTAGCACCGTAGGACATGCTTTCTGCACATATATGGTAGACAAATTTCCATCTACTGTCGTCAATCCTATGATTCCAACACCAAGGCTCTCTGTGTTTACACGGAGGCCTTAGCTCTCAATCCTTTCAATCAAATCTTTCAACTTCACCTTGCCCAACTGCGTCACCAGAAACAAGTTGTAGATAATTATGCTGCCAGAGGTGCTCAGATCAAAGATCAACTACAATAGTTAAAGGTTGGAGATCAAGCCTCTAAAGAATTTTTTGTGGCTCTCCATGCCTATCACACTAATGTGGGCATAACCAGGATCAAAGAAGGTCAATCCCTCCTCATAAAGTTTCCTGATATTATGAAATCCTTTGTTCGTCATTACGAACAAGTTTTTTCCACTCAGGGATCTTCTCCTACCAGCAATCAATCTCTTGAGGATTGCATAGCTATTGTGCGTCAATGTGTTTCACCATCTCAGCGAGCTTTCTATGATCAACTTCTTACCTTGCAGGATCTTTGGGAAGATGTCTTTTCCATGGCTGATGATAAGGCTCTAGGTTGTGATGGTTTTCCCTGTGAGTTTTATAAAACACTCTGGGATGCCATTGGTCCTGATTTACACAAGGTCTACCTTGAAGCATATCACTCCCAGTCTCTGGGGGACATTATCAATAAAGGAAACATTAAATTCATCTCCAAGACTGAGGATCCTAAGGATATTTGCAACTAGCAGGCTATAACCTTGCTCAATGTCTCATATAAGATCATTGCTAAGGCTCTGGCTCTCAAGATCCATCACATCCTTCCTCAAATTGTTCGGCCTAAGAAAACAGGCTTTATCAAATCAAGATATATTATTGATAATATTATAGTAGTTTGGGAAGGTATGGAATGGGATCGTAAGTCTCAACAGAAAGCCCTTTTTCTTAAAATTGAATTTTCTAAAGCTTATGACCACATTGAATGACCTTTTATTATTGTTATGCTTCACGCTCTGGGTTTTGGCCCTAGATTTCTTCAATCTGTGCAAATTCTTTTTAGGGATGCCTCTGCTTGCATCACCATTAATGGATGACAATCTTCCACTTTTGAGCTCTTCAGATCCATTCGACAAGGATGTCCTCTTGCTCCTTCCTTATATGATCTGGCAGCCGAGGGCTTTGGCTATTTGTTAGCGCATGCAATTTCTCTGGGCCGTGTTCATGGGATTGCTTTACCTAATACTACTCAGCAGTTGGTCAATGATCATTTTGCTGATGATTCCTTCCTCACTCTTGAAGAGGATGAAGAGAATATCAAGGCAACCTTGCAGTGTTTAGACACTTTTTGTCTGGCCTCTGGTTCAGCCATTCAGTGACATAAAACCTTGTGTTACAGGCAGTCTTCCCTTCCTGACCCACCCTGGTTTTCTCAATTTGGTTGGTCCAGGATTCAACATGGGGAAATTTTTTGTTTCCTTGGCATTCATTTTTCTTTCCAATCTACTTCTACTGAATTATGGAATGTTGTGTTAGCTAAAATTGAAAAAAGATTACCTATTGGATTACCAAGCCACTCTCGCTCGCTGGGAAGCTTTAGATTTTCTCTAATGTCTTGGCTGCTACGCATGTTTACTATTCTTCTTGTTGGGCTCCTTGAAAGGCCTCCTACAAGAAGCTTGAGAAATTGTTGAGGGATTTCCTTTGGGCCTCTAGTGTTGATCAGCATGGCTTTCATAGAGTTGCCTAGGGATTTTGTTATCTCCCTAAGGCCTCTGGAGGGCTTGGCTTACTTGATACTCAGAAACAAGGCCTGACCCTCTATGCGAAATGGGTTGTGTGATGTCTCACAGGAAATGAGGCCTAGAAAATTATGCTTCGTTATTGCATCTCTTCCGGGTATCCCTTGCACAAACCAACTTGGAAAGGGATTGGTTTTCAAACCCTTCTGGTTATGAATCACCCTTTTAAAATCCAAGGTACTTTTGTTGTCAAAAGTATTTGGAGAGCCTAGGAAGCTGTCAAACCTTGGCTTCACTGGGTTGGCAATGGCTTTCGGGATGGGCTCTCTTTCAACCAGCAGAACATTTGGTGGTCCCCACTTTTTTCTCAACAAGGGTTTCCTTTGGCCAAAATCCAGGGGATGAGTGCTCTACGTTTCCTTAAACGGGGCATTCAAACGCCCAAGAATTTGTTTTCCATATCCACCATGAGTCTCCGCTCTTGGGATGATCTCCGGGTTCAGTTCCAGCTCACTTGTCCAGATTGTTAGACTTTTGACTTGTTTGTCTCTGCTATTCCGCTGCATCTCCTGCACAAACTTGGCATTCAGTCAATTAAACCTTGGTGGAAAGATTAGAAATGGTACCCTGATACACCATTTACCAACTACAAACCCAAACTTGGGTACTGTTGTCTTGTGCCTCATTTTCCTATGATTGATTCTCTCAATCATCTTTGGCATCTTTATTCTTCCCAAAAGACTTGGAGCTAGCGTTTCCGCACTATTTGGGATGCTATCACTGAACCCAAAATTGCTCATTTTGCTTGGTGTCTTCTCTACCAGGGTTTACCCTTGGGAGCTCGGCTTTGACACTTAGGTGTGCCTGATCCTAAATGCCCATTTTGTGGGCATTCTGAAACCATTATGCATATTTTTTGGTTTTGTTGTCGAGCTCAAAACTATTGGCGATGGATTCATAGTTTTTTTATGTCATTTCGCCCTGAGCCTTTCTCTTGGCATATGGCTCTCCTTGGTGACTCACCCAGAATGTCTTGCCAATATACCCAGATTTGGCATGCTTTCAGGATGGATATTTTGTTTTCCTTATGGAAAGACCATAATGATGTTATTTTTACTCACAACTTTTTGGATATCAATGTTTCTCTTTATGCTAAGGCATATTTATGTAATAATGTCATGATGCAGATTCAAGTAAAAGTTGATGAGGTGGCCCTTGGGATCGCCCACTTGCATGAGCTTCTACAGCATTGGGGTAATGCCCCATGTACTATAGCTCGGGTGCCACTGAATTCTCTCTCTGTTGACCGTACGCCACCCCGGGGCCGACATCATAGGAGTGCTTCGGCCAGGCACTCCAGAATGCCATGCTCTTAGCGTCGCCACTCTGCCTCTCCTCCTGATAGGAGGGCCTCAGCTACTAGCTGGCCTCCTTTGCTTGTCTCTACTACTGCTCAGCCTTTGTCCACTATTCCTGTGTGGCCTCATGCCATTTCTGATAAAGTCCCGCTTGGCTCACACAATCTTTCTGAGGCGGGAGGAAGGAGAACTGGAGAAACAAAAAGAAATAGATGATGGGTGGTCGCCTCCCGACCAGACCCCTGGGCCCAATGTTTGGGGCAATCTGAATGATAAAGATCCTCCTCCCTCTTCTGCTATTGTTCTCACAGCTTGAGGGATTTTCTTATATATTTTTTTGATGAATAGCTGTATGATTCTGGCATGATGTTGTGTGACTCTTTGTGGGGTGATTTTTTTATCCCCCGATCCTTTTTGTGAATATTATACTTTGTTTTATATATTAATAGTAAAGGCCTCTATTCATCAAAAAATTGTCATTCACATTGTTTTATAGAGTCAAATTCAAAATCAATGAGTTAATTTTGCATCAAGATAAATGTAATATAGATATTTATTGGCAAAACTTTAGATATAATATTTTTCATTTCAACAATTCAAATAAGTTATATTGACTATGGTAGAAATGATCATTCATTTCTAGAACAATTGAAGCTTTAAAATAATAAGGAAACAATTAATAACAAAATTTTACAAAAATATCTTAAAAATGTCTTTTTACAGGAATAGAAAAAGAAATAAATTTAAGACAATTTTTCAAATCAATTTAAATAAAATGTTAATAAATATTAAGAAAATTTTGTTTTAGATTTAGAAAGTATGATTTTCTTCAAATAAATGAAAAAATAATATCAAGTTTTAAGTTGATTTTTAAAATCTATAATAGGAACAAATTTTCACAATGACAAAAGAAAATATAATAAAAATTAAACTTGAGTTTTTAATGAAGAAAGTAAACTAATTTTTATATATTACATGATATACATAGGGAAGCGATAGTTATGGAGGCTTTAATTTTTATAATATATAATTTTTTATCAATTATTAAATTAAAGCTTCCAGAATTCTCAATATATATATATATATATATATATA
>MU223537.1:315611-359358 GCA_018584345.1 Thuja plicata
TAAACTGAAGAGGTGGGTGAAGTTACCCATGTGAACTGGAGAGATGGGTGGAGTAACCCATGTGATGTAATTGGAGTTATCTCTTTGAAGATAAATGAATATTTAATTCATTTATTTATTAATTGTTATCAACATGTGAGATAATTGAATTCTTTTTAATTAAGAATTGCTTTATTTGATGAAATTAAATTAATTTAATTGAAATTAATTTAATTGGAAGAATTTAATTAGTAAGTTTAAATATTTGATTTAAACTATAGGAAATTGAGTTTAATTAATTAAATAATGATAATTAATCAATTAAAGCTTAATTAATTAAATAAAGTTAATTATTTAATTAATTTTAGGGATTGGATTAGATGATTTGAGAAATGAATTTATAAGAAAATAGATGATTAATTAATGATTACGAAATCATTAATTAATAGATGAAAATTAGTGTTTTTAATGTAAAGTCGCAAGCCTGTCCATTTTAGGGTGTCTACAAGTATATTTGGCTTTGGATTAGTAAATTAAGTGGGAGGTGGAGTTAGGATTACTTGTGGTTGAAAAAGATAAGGACCACCTACCTCGTACCCAATTGCATAACTTGGGGTGTCCTAGCCTAGGTTTGAGAAACCTTCGAGACCCTTAAAGTCTGATATTTGGAATGCATCCGATCCTAGAGCATCCAAGGGGTTATCTTTCTCTTTAGGATCCTCTTGGTGTTTCTTTCTAGTTTCCTTTTCTCTCCTTTTTTGACACCTTCTCCTTTTGACTAGAGGGACCTCTCCCTCTTCCTCTTCCTATGGATCCTCTTGTATAGTTTCTAATTGTGGGGAAACAGAAGCTTTCTTCCTCTTGTATGTCTTCTTTCCCTTTCCGGTGGCAGCGGAAGATTGTTTAGAAGTGGAGGGTCCTTCCTCTGGTAAAACCTGTGCCGGCCCCGTGGGATGATCTATCTATCCAGTCATTCTTGTGTTAGGAGCCTTGGGCCTTGGGTTTGACCCATACTCCGCTGCACGTTCATGTCCATATACCATGCTTGGTTTCTATGGTGGGGCCTTCTTGTATTGTGACACTATACTTTCCTCTCCACACAGTTTATCCGCTTGCTTGGGTGGATCCATTAACATTTTCACATTTATGGGGCTCATCTTGTAGGGCCTCTTAATCCATTCCTACATTAATCTCATCACATGCCTTGCCCAGAAATCAATATCATCATTTTCATCCTTATCAACCTCTGCATTCATGATGGGCCTATCATATATCTTTTCATCTATGTAAATGGCCTCCAAGACCTCATCTGAATCATACTCCCAAACTTTTGGGGGATTAAGAGTCTTTATGACTTCCTTTTCCAAAGTAAGGGTCATTCTACAATAATCCCATATTCTGACCTCGTGATCATCTACACAGTTCATCCAGTGATCCTCCAAGTGTGGTTCGTGAATGTAGAATTTGCCAATAATGTGGTTGTAAGTGCCAATAGGGTCAAAATGAGGCAATAATATCTTGTAAAGCTGTAGGGGATAGTCATCCCATTCAAAAGACAAATATTTACAAACCTTCATATCTTGTAGGGTATATGGTCCCAATGAGATGGGAAAATCCTAGCTGTGCTTCTTCTTGTGCTTTATGTGGTCATATGCATCTGCGAGTTGCCTGGCCATCTCCAAAATGATTATCCAGTCGAATGGATATCTGGGCAACTTCTTTGGTTTCACTATTGATCCCACTATCTGAATGTATGTGAAGGGTTAGAATTGTATGTAATAGGCCCCTATGGCCCTCACCTTGGTGGCCGCTTCTTCTGACATCCTTTTTGCAAAATCACCCTCAATAGATCGGATGATTGCAAAAATGAAGGCGTCATTGACTATCCTATATTCTGGGCTATCCTTTTCCATTTTTGCCCTTTTCTATAATTGGGGGTATACTATGTGAGGCCATGCATTGGGATCATTTAGGCTTCCCCTCTTGATGAGTCATGGGTAATCTTCCCTTGCTGCCAATAGGTACACCACGTAAGTACTCATATAAAACTTGGGGTTGTGTTTTACTGCCACCAGCTGTTCATCCAACTTGTCACTGATTGGTTCCCTAGTCAAACCTAGACCTACGGCCTTTGAGTGTTTCTATTAGAGGATAATCATCCAATTCTCCAGTTGGGAGGATTGTGGTAACCCATATACTCAACTTAGCATTGTTATGGCTGCATTGTTATCATCCTTCATGTATCCCTTCCTTAGGTCTATCTTGTCCAACTTATTTTTGGGGAGAGGTTGGTCGAGGTAATTGTCATTGACTATCTCATAGGCTTTGTCCCCTTTGTTCCTGAACCACAAGTTTCCCTTCTCTATGAAAAAGTAATAGAACTTGTCTATGCCTTTGTGGAGGTGGAAGACATCCTCTATGACATATAGCCTAATATCCAATACCACTTGGCCCTCTGTATTCTGAACCACCCTTTTGTCAGAGTCATAATGGTGTGCCAAGGTCATGATCAGTTTAGGTGAGGTCACGGCCACTGGGTCGGCCACCGCGTTGACCAGTCTTTCTAATACAAATGAAGTACAATCCTCTGATCTTCCAAGTGGTTGGGAACACCTTGTTAGGAATTCATCTCAATCTACATTCTCGATATCAGTATCAGTGATTTCACTATGCATGTTGCCAATCTTTGAAGGGGGAGTGTCCCCTTGTATAGGTACTTCATGGGTGAAGCAGTCTTTTTCTCAGACATTCCTGTAATAAAACATGCAAGTATTTGTATCTTATTTTAAGAAAAAAAACTAAAAGAAAGCTGACTAATCTAAGAAAACAAAGGAAAAAAATCTCTAAGTAGCTAGGAATGTAGATTTTTGCACTTTCGACCCTTTTGGGGTTTTGGACGCCAAAAATAGGTTCAGAGGTCAAGAAGGCTGAAAGTGCCAAAAGCCACCATTGAAGAGCGAGTTTCATCAGAATTTTTGGCATTTGAAAGTCCTAAGGTTTAACAGACGCCAAAAATATGAAATTGCGATGCTCGTAGATCGGGTTTTCGGGGATTCAGACTTGTCAGAATTTTAGACCTTTCGGAGCTCCAAAATGCTGAAAAGGTGGAATATCTAAAATCGTGATGAGTGAAAGGGATTTTGACAATTCCAACATGTCAGAATTACGGACTTTGTGAAGGTCTGAAATGCTGAAAAGGCTGAATCTCTAAAATGATGAAGACTATAACTCAACCTAGTTTTTGGCCTTTCGGAGGCCGAAAATCTGTGACAAAGGTCACGACCAAAAATGAAAAAACCCTCACACAAAAAACTAAAAAGGAAATAGACCTGACCTGACAAGGAGGGACTTCACTGCTAAACATCAAAGGCGCTAAGGGCCCTAAGAGACCAGGGGAAGGGGAAATTCGCACGCCCTAGGCCGGACAAGCACCAAGAGCAAAAACCCTAAAACCAAACCAAGGAGAGGAAGAAAAAATGTGAGACAAAAAAGAAGGAAGCTACCTCGAAAGAGCTAGGAGCGGGGGAGGATGACACAATGGAGCTTAGAGGTGTGGAGCGATCAGTCTCAGGGATCGGGGGTGAAAACAACAAAGTCACGAGCTCTCAAGGAGTTTGGAGTCTAAAATGTGAAATGACTCGGTTTAGGGCCTCTTAATCAATTTATAACCCGTGGGCTTACGTTAGCAATTTCGGTGTTTTTGGTGTCTGAAACACCAAAAGTCAGGACGTAGACACCTTCGGCCTTTTATTATTTTCAGAGGTTGAAAATATTGAAAGGGACAACTTTCGGCCTTTCGGCCATTTCGGTATTTTGGAGTACTATGGTCCTCCAAAATGTTGAAAGGCCAAAAAAGGTGTCTTTCTTTGTTTTATCATGCTAACATCCTTTCTTTGAAGACTGACCGGGTGAGGACTCAAGGGGGAAAAATAAAAGCCAAAAGAAAAAAGAAGGGGGTCCCCATGGTCAGAGGACCAGAAAATGGGGTGTGTGTTGTGGACCCACAACAAATAGCCTCGAAAAAAAGGAGGAATGACCAAGGAATTTCTTCATCATCAATACTCTTCCAAAATGTAGCTTTGCAGTAGAATGAAACCTAGAGGTGTTGGTGTTAACAATCATTCAATGAATTCCAATCTAAGGTTTTCTGCTGGTTTCCTAGTGTGTGTTCATGTGTATTCATTTCTTGACCCTTGATTGTGGTAACCAAAACATTTTCTAGCTACTCCCAACCTTCGCCAAGTAGACTAGGGTTTCCCGAAAAGAGATTTTCTATCAGTCAAGCGTTCATAGCCCCGAAAAAGTTTTCCCCAAATCCCAAGTATAACCTTTCTCTACTACTGGTTAGGCATTCATAGCCCTGGTAGAGGTTGTCATAGTCACCCAAATCTTTTCTATCTGCTAGGTTGTAGCTTTCTTTCTTTTGAGAGTTCTCTCTTTGGACAATCCTTTTATTTCTTTTGTGTGCTTCTGAAATGTGTCACACTTTGAAAGTTTGTGTACTCCATGTGTTCAGGTCTATAATAAATTTGTTTTGTATTTGACTTGATTTGAGTAACAATTAGGATTTTTTGCCCAGATCGCACACTTGTGACCTCTTTGGGGCACTTTTCTTTTGTGTGCTTCTTTTTCTCTCTCTTCAACTTTTCTCTTTTTTTTATTTATTGCCTCTGCATTAAGTTTAGAATTGGTTTTTGGGATCGGTGGGTACCTGAATCTATGCACTCATGCTGGTTGCAATTGAAAAATTCCCAAGACACTGATGCTCTAGGGCATCATCTCATAGTGTGTTCTATGATCAGGATGACCAAGCTTTGAACTTCTTCTTGTCTGTCAATGATAATTATCACCACTTTGCCTTTTGGGAGTGTCCCTTGCGTTGCACATATCTTTGGAGAATTTGACTAAGAAATACCCCCACTCCTATCTATGGACTACATTGGAATGGATCCAAAACACACTAACCCAAATGATGAAATGAGCCCCGACAAAAGGAAAAAACTACCATGAATGGAGGAAAGGACTGACGGTGAAGGCGATGAAAAGAAAAAGAAAGGAAACGAAGAAGCAAAGGGGACTATGGTACAAGGGATGGAAAGAAATCCCACTTAGGATCCAAAGTAATATTTGAGGAATTTCCCATTGACTAGAAATGGGGTCAAATCTCCATTCAAAGTGCTGATCCTAAAAGTGTTTTCCCCTAGGATCTCTATTTTTGGTAAGGGCTTGTTTACAGTCTTTGGAACTTGGTGTGACTGCCTGGGTTTTCTTTTTCCTTATCCCACACAAGGACAAGGTCATAGATCCTGAAGGCCTTAATGGTATCTCTCTTGTCGAACCACCTCTTGACTATGGCTTGATGCTTTGATACATGCTCCAAAGCCAATGTTCATTTCTCCTCTAGGTTAAGGATATTCATGAGCCTAACTTGTACTCGATCTTCTCCTCCCACATATTTGTCCATGAATCTGAGGACTGGGATCTGTAAGTTCATAGGGAAGACTAGTTGTAAGCCATAGACCAGTTGGTATGGAGATGTCCCCAGGGAATTTTTGATCCTTATGCAACCAGTCCACAAAGTGTATTTCAATTACGTGTGCCAATCCCTGGGGTTGTCATCCAGGAGGTGTTTGATCATTGTTGTTAAGTTCTTGTTTGTAGACTCTGCTATGCCATTTCCTTGTGGATAATAATTTGAAGAGAACTTGAGGATTACCTAGTTTTCAAAGGCCCATTGTGTGAGCGAGGTAGAATAAAAAGAGGGAGCATTGTCACATACTAGATAGAATGGCATCCCAAACCTGGTTATGATGTGCTCCCGCAAGAATTTGGTCATGACCTCTATAGTATAATTATTCATTGCTTGGGCCTTTGTCTAGTGTGTGTAGTAGTCAGTAGCTATCAAAATGAACTTGTGTCCTATAGGCGAAGGGGGTTAATCACTCCAACAAAATCTAAGCCCCATTGGGAACACGGGCGTACCTTGTATACTGGTTGTAAGGGAATTTTAGGGTTTCTGTCTCTCATTGCACTGGTTTGGCAAGTGTGGAAAGCTCTCACATGCTCACTAGTGTCTCTAAATATCATAGGCCAGAAATATCCTGCCCTTAAGATTTGGTGAGAATTTGCATCAGCTGACCCATGTCCCATTTTGTATTTGTCATGGAAATCTTCTAGGATGTGCTTTGCCTCAAGTCTATCCAAGAACCTTAGGTATAGACCCTCATAATTGAATTTGTACAGTTGTCTAATCTTCAACATGTACTAATTTATTTTAATTCTCAAGGCTCTTCTCTGGGAACTAGTCATCTCCTCAGGGAAACAGTTTTGCAACACATAGTACACTATGTCTTGATACCATACATCGGTGATCACGCCTTGATCGGTGTAGGTTTGGACGACCAGACCTTCTTCAACCTTAGAGATCAGCTTTTCATGCCTTGACCCCTTACTAATTTCATCGATTGGATCTCTAGGTTGAACTCTTGGAGGATTTCCATCCATTTTCCTCTTCTCTCTCCCAGCTCATTCTGCATCAAAATGGACTTCACGGCTACGTCTGGAACTATCCCAATGAATTTACTTCTCAATATGTAATGTCTGAAAATTTTCACTACTTTGACAAGAGAAAATGACTATTTATCTAGGTTTGGGTACCTGAGTTCAACATCTTTGAAAGGGAAACTCATGAAAGCTATGGGTCTCTCATCTTCACTATTTTTCTTTTGTGTGAGGATGCCTTCACATGAGTGCTCAGATGCAAAAGAGTAAGCCTTAAAGGGGATAGTGTAGTCTAGGCTGACTCGGATCGGTGTTGTAGTGATGGAATTTTTAATCTCCTCAAAGTATTTCTTGGCTAGGAGAGCCCATTCAATCTTGGCATCTTTCTTGAGCATGGTGTTCAACAGTTTTACTATCTCTGCAAAACCGCTAATGAACTTCCTTACAAAGTTGATCTTCCCGAAGAAAGATTTCAGTTATTTGCGGCTATGTGGTGGTGTCAACTTTATAATGGCCTCTACCCTTTCAGTTTCTATGGCTATCCCCTTTTCAGAGATGATATGCCCCAAGAGATTTCCTTCAGTCACCCCAAACACGCATTTCTTGGGGTTGAGGGAAATCCCAAATTCCTTGCATCTTTGAAGGCATTTCCTGAGATCATTTAAGTGGTCAGCTCTTTGTTTTGAGAAGACTGTGAGATCATCCATGTAGATGATAATGCACTTCCCCACTATTCATTTTAAATCTATGTCCATTTCCCTCTGAAAATTGGCCCCAGCATTAATCAGTCCAAAAGGCATCCAGCGGTAGGCGACGGTTCCCCATTTAGTTGTGAATGCCATTTTCAGCCTATCCTCTTCCTGCACCATCACCTGGTTGTAACCCAAATAACCATCCATAAATGACATCATTTGAGACCCATTGACCTTTTACAACACTTCATCGAGAGATGGGAGCGGGTAATTGTCCTTTTGAGAAGATTTGTTAAGGTTTCAGAAATCCACGTGCAATCTGATCTCTCGATTTTTCTTTCTCACGGGTACCAGGTTTGCAACCCAAGTGGAATGCCGAATTGGAAAGATGATCTTGGCATCAAGCAATTTCTAAACTTCCTTTTGGATCAAGGGTTCCATAGTAGGGTTCATGGGCCTCTATCATTTCTTGAAAGGCTTGGAGTCCAGTTTTAGAGGGATGTTGTGCACTATGATTGAGGTGTCATATGTCTTCAATTCTTGGTAGCTCCATGCTATGAAATCTCAATACTCAGTGAGGAGCTAGACCATTTTCTCCTTTTCTTCTCTGGTTCCCACCTTTCTTATGTGGACCTCTCTAGGTTCCTCTTACGTGCCAAGGTTGTATGTATCACATTCTTTACCATCAGGTGTTATGTCTGGGCGTCTCCTTACTGCTGTCTTGTCACTATAAAAAATCCTCTCTAATTCTACCATTCCTTTGGGTATGGAATTGGTCTTCAGATTTATGACACCTTGATCAACAAGATCTTCAGGTTCAACTACTTCTTCACCTTCCTTTTCTTCATCTATGATATGTTTTTCAAACATAGCGGCACACATGATAAACTCCAAGATGTTTTGATCGTCTTGGAAGACTTGAAACTCAGTGTCATTGTCTGGAATGTCTGGGCTGTGACAAGTTCAACGAAGAATTTATTTAGCTTGGGTTTCTCCATTGGATGTAATGAGCTAGCCGATATGGCTAAGGTTTCTGCGAAAACATTTTTTCTTCTTGGGATGGTTTTGATGTCAAAAGCGTTGAAGTCACTGATCAGGTCCCATGCTCTATTTTGGTAGGTTGAGGGACTCTTATCATTGCAAGTATACTGACTATAGATTTTCTTGATCACCAATTCTAGTCCCCTTCCACTGTCAAGATTTTTATTCCCTTTTCATGGGCTAGAAGAATCCCGCGGACCAGCGCTTCATATTCTGCAACATTGTTAGTGCATAGAAATTGTAACCTATAAGCGGCATAGAAATAATTACCTCTCGGGTTTATCAATTTGATCCCCGTTCCTACTTCCTATTTATATCTGGAACTATCAAAGCGTAATTTCCATATTTGGGGTTTCTTAGTTGGGTTAGACTTGGCTGATTTTCTCTTGGGAGAGCCATTGGTTTTGAGTTTCTGCCCCTTTTCTCTATCACTGTCAGAAGAGGTTAATTCTCTCACCTTTTGGGTATGTTTGTGTTTGGGGGTTTCAGCACTTTCACCACCTTTGTCTTCTAGCATTCCTTTGTAAGGGGGGCATGCGACATCATTAGAGGTACTCCAGTCATTGAGTATGTTCAAAGCAGGACTTCTGTCATCAGAATCTGACCCATTATCCCAATCTTGGTTTGGAGTGATTATATTGATTGGGCTATCTATCTCTAGCCAGATGTTACTTTTGTCTTTGCTCTCGAGGATGTTCTCTTTTATTGTCAGGGTTTCTGATAGCTTACTTGACAAGGTGATCTGGGTCAATACCCATGATAATGCTTCCTGGGACTTGGGGCATGTGAACTCAGAATGGCTAGCCTGGTGTAATCGACAATACCTCGGTAGTAAAAAAATGTTAGGGTCTGCGTCCTAACCCAAGTGCTATAAGCTAGCTGTCATGCTGTTGATGAAATGTTGGAAGATGTCATCATTGATATCTAATTCTAAGAGACCCAAAATAGGGCTCTGGTCTTATTCTAGGCCTTCTTGGATTTGGAACATGAGGATGTCATCCATCCGATAAGTGCCCAAATCTGTCTACGTGAACATGACTTCATTCAGGGCATTGTACTTAGTTCTCATCCTTTTCAATTTAGGCTCCACATCTATCTTGATACGGTTATTCAAACCTCTCCATGGTAGCCACAACAAGGTGAAATCTATGGAAAGCCACCCTCTTAAGCACTTGGTCCATTCTCGACCTAAAAGCATCCCATAAGTTTCAAGTATGTCTACTATATGCACATCAATGCATTCTTGTATTCTGGGATCTGCAACCAATTGAATGTGCACATCTTTGAGCACACCAATCACCTTGGCCTTGGTCTTATCCAATTGCATGACCACTTAGTTCATTACTTGGGGCACCATCCCTAACTTTTGCCAAATTGACAGGGGCATGACGTTGCACAAAGCTCCTAAATCAATCAGGCAATTGTGTAGGTTCTTTCCAAACATCTATAGACTGAGTAAGAATGGTGGGACCTCCATCTAATCCTTGAACATTGTGGGAAAAGCCTCAAATGTCTTGATACTAGATGTAGGTGTCCTTGTATTGTTGGTTGACAAGCTGAGTTTTGAGTGGTCCAGAGATCTTAGAAGGGCCTCCTTCTGAGATGGGCAACCTTGTAGTAATTTGAACATAGATATGTTTTCTTTAGTTTTATTTAGTTCATCAACTACACTATATTTGTCACTTGACCAGGCCACACCTCTGTAGCCGACATATGTACTCGTTGTAGGGGGTGTGAGACCATTCGGGCCTTTAGGAGGCATGAGATTGTTACTAGCCTGAGGATTCGGTGGGGTTGGTTGGTTGTTTGCTTGGGGGAATATTGTCGGTGAGAGGTTCCTTTCTGCTTCAAAGGTTATATGAGTTTCATTGATCATTCTGGAAGGAATGTACTTCTGAATATTTAGGATCATTTTCCCTTTGGAAGGGAAACACAAACTCATCTTCTCTTGTAAAAGCATCCAAGCCTTCCTCCTTTCTAGACTCATAGGAATCAAACACCATAGCATTAAATTGCACCGGAGGTTCCTCTGGATTCTAGATGTAATGATCATGGGAGTTGTTCCCATACCCATCATTTCCTTTGTGTGAATTTGGAGCCCCAAAAAAATTAGCCTCTGAAGCTTCATAAGAATTGACATTGTCTGCTGGGATACTGTCGTTGTTGGGTCTAGGGTTCCATGGTGTGTTTGGATTTTGCTGCCCAAATGTTTTCTCCTACATGTTGTTGTTGTTGTACATGTTGAAATTCTGATTTGGATTTTGAGGATATGTATTTGGACCAATAGGTGCTCATTGATATCCACCTTGATTTTGGGACAGATTCAAGTTCATCCGGGTGAGCTCATTGGTGAGTTGTGATAAGGTCTTCTTCATGGCATCCAACTTAGAGGCCATGAGAGTATCAGGCTATGCTTGGGGTATGACCCTCTGCTCCACAAATGCTATCTTGTGAGCCTCATAACTTGGATAAGTAATAGATGGGGGTATGGCTGCAAATGGTTGTGCCTGAATGGGATTCAACATAGGTGTGTGAGTGGTCATAGCTTGATTTATTTCCGCAAAATGATGTGGGATAGAAAGGTTATTCATGATAGGTACCATTGCACAACTTCCTTCTTGTAGGTCCATCTATTGGGTAAACATGATGGCTTCATTGTACACCTTTTCCATCGTGTCTCTATCCGCTAGGGGAATTCTTCTTAGGAAGATTGAGGTGAAAGGGTCCAAAGCTTTCAAGTAAAATTGTATGACAGCCTCATCTAGTATGGTGTAAGGAGCTTCTAACTTTTGATGCATCTTGTGAAAATGATGATTAAACATGGTGATGGGTTCCTTAGGATCTTTCCTCGTTGTGATGAACTAGTGATGTGTTGTGGTAGGATCCACATATAACTTGAATTGATTGAGGAATTTGGTTTCAAATTTGTTCCATGCAGAGATAGACCCTCATGGTAACTTTAGGTACCAATTGTATGTAAACTCTCCCAAAGTGTATGGGAATAGAGGAAAAACAACTTCTTGGTGGGAAATCTCTTTACAGTTACAAATTTCCTTGAAGGCATGAATGTGTTCTTCTTCTATCCTTGATTCGCCATATATGAACCGGGTGCAAAACTTCTCTAGATTTTTGGGTAACTCATGGAGCTGCCCAACAAAATTTAAAGGTGAGCTGGTTGCATTGGAAAAAAAAGGCCATCAGATGAGGTTCCTGTAAATTCTGATTTTGCATGTTCTGATTTTGTACTATGGCTACGATGATAGTTGGGGCAGCGATATGTGATTTCTGTCCAAGAGAATTCTGAGACTCGGTAAGGTGGTGAGATGATTTTTCTTTGTTCTTCCCTTTGTCACTGCAAACTCTATGATGGTGGGTGAGTTCAAGGAACTCACCTCTCTTCAGAGATGATCTAAGCACTCACTCGAATCTCTCTAGAGAGAAAGATCCAATTTTATCTAGCTTTTGAGTCTTGAGGCCCTCCTTCTAGCCCTGCTTCTAGCACCACTGCTATTGAGCATTATTTTGACACAAGCCAACTTGCTATGATCTCAAAATTTGATTTCCTCTCTTGAAAGAATAACAGGGTTATTCCCAAGGTTCTCTGGGGTCAGGTCACAACCTGCTTGGTTACTCAGTTGAAGATAAATGTGATTGTTCATGAGGAGGCCTTTTCTGGTTCGTTCAAGACATCAAACTACAAAACACTTCAGTTCTTTTTGGTGTTTTCCATTTTAACAAAAATGGGAGTTTGATAAATATAATGCAATTTTGTATTTTCATAGATGTTAGATTTTCATAATTAAAAGATGGAAGAGAGTAGAGAATAGAGTAACGAGAAATAAGAAAATGACTGAAAATGAAATCCTACAGACATAAACCATTTGTAAACCCTTCCTTGCAAATTGAATGATGGGAGAGATTTGGAGTAAACCCATGAAGCATAAATCAGACCAAGTCACAATTCACTACCCCACAGATGCAAGCATTTGGAGAGAAGCATATTCACTCATGCAAGATATTCAAAATCGATCAAATCATGAAGCCACCAAGATGTGCACACCCACGAGATAGATTTATCATTAAGCCCAAAGATGATCTCTTCCATGCATTCATCACAACAAGGTAAAGCAAACAACAACAAACTCCAACTAAAGAAATGCAAATTCAAAGCACAATAAACAAGAGGCTCTTTGAAAATAATGAATAATGAAAGCATACATTCAATAATTTCACATAGGTAGCAGAAATTAGAACACCATGAATGAAGTACAAAATGTATGTCTTTATTGTATTAAGAATCTGACCCTTTACATTGATTTGTGATTACAATATATAGAGTTTGATCCACAACTCTGAAATTCAAATTTAGGGCATTAGAGAGAAAAAGTAAATTAAACTAAAACTTTGCTGACAGGGAAACTACTCTTAACTAACACTAGATAACTTGCATGGATTCTTGAATCCATTTACAATCAATTTTCCCATGCCAGGAGGGTCAAACTTGCCAAGAAGAAAGAGAGAAAAGAAGGAGGGTTTGTTCTAAAAACTTGGAGTCTTCTTCTTGTTTCTTGGAGTTTTCCTTGGATTCTTCAATTGGGGGCTCTTCTGGTGGTGGAGACTGGTAAGAGACCCTTAGTCCCTTCAAAATGAACTCAAGTTGATCATCAATCTGATCTGGAGTTCAACTGGTGTGTAAAATTGTGATCTCGCTAAAAACACCCAGATTTTTGGACCCTGACCTCAACTCTGAAAGTTTTTAATGCCCCAAAAATTCATAAGTGTTAATAGCCAAAATTTTGGTCCAAAGTTTGGACTTGTCGAAGGCCAAAAAGGCCAAAATATCTGGAAGGCCAAAAAGGCTAAAAAATTTGGAGGGCCGAAAGGCCGAAGAACCTAGAAGGCCGAAAGGCCGAAAACTCAGAAGGCCAAAAGGCCAAAGAAATGTCTTGCTTGCGGGGCCAAAAGATCGAAAGGCTGGAAGTTGCATGTCATAAAGGGGCCAAAAGGCCAAAAGGCTGAAATAATGAACTTTACTTTAGGGAATTCTGTCCAGTGTTTGGATATTTCTTCTTCAAAATGTTTTAGTGGTCCAAGTGTGTCATTCTAGGAAGACTTTGGGTGTGAGGCCCGGAGCCTATGTATGACCTCCTAAACTTCCTTGTAGTTTATCTTCTTCCCTTTTACCTTTTTGACCTTTCATTATTTATTTTCTTTGAAGGTAGTTATCTTGGAAGCAAAGAACTGGATCTCCTCTACATGGTTTGTCATCTGTGTCCTCTCTTCTTTTGAATGAAATAATTTTTGCAATGCTTCCTTAGTTTCTACGCTTGCCATAATATCCCTGAATTTTTGGACCACTTTTTTAGATGGCCGTAAGATGTGCTTAGCTTCATCCTGGTACAAATCAAGGCTGATCCCTATGAATAAAACATCTATTTCTTCCACCCATTCTGAGACTTCATTCTATTTCTCAAATATGGACACATTTTTCATAAACGCTGATTATCTTGGTCATGCACTTGATCCAAGTCTCAAAATTGTCTAGCTCCTCACCCTCATATATCTTTACCATAATTTGGAAGCATTATTTCTTAGTGATTTATAAATCTTGGAGGGTGGCTCACCATTTTCTCATCTCAGACTCCATGTCACCCTCATCTGTCATCAAATCAATAAAATTTGTAGCCTCTATTAGAATAACCCTATAAGGTTTGAATATTTTCTTGTTGGCACCTTCCCCTTACTTCTCAAAATCTTCCTTCCAAGCTGCACTTTCTTTGATGAAGGATGGTCTTAGCCCTACCAGCAGGTCTGGGGTGTTTCTCTTATCTAACACTTCCTGCAATGAGGCCTTTGGGAAGTTTGGGTCAATAGAACCAACCATTTTGTAAATTAACTTCTTCAAGGATTTATTCTACTCTATCAAGTTTTTTATGGTTTCTTATTCCTTACTCATGAAACCCAGAGAATGTTTAAGCCCCAAAGCTACTAGTGTCTTGCTCCCTTCCCTGGTGGGTTCCCCCAAATCTACCTCCTTAAATTTATATTCTTCTAGAGTTGCTTGCGCTTGAGAGATGCTAGCAGATGGGACTGAAACCTATGCTTTCCAATGCCCCCTAGTGTCTTGAGTGACATAAGAGACATAAGACATTGTTTGTGCTGGTAATATGACCTTCATTTGATGAAAAGCTTTCCCTAAGGATGTAATATCTATATTTTCCCCTTCATCATCATATGTATAAGTTCTTCTCCTTAACTAGATTTCTTTAGTAAACCATGTGGGCTTACTTGATGCAGTGACTGGCTCATATGGGGTAACTTGAAGAACTAAATCCATATTTTGAGACCCTAGAGTCTCCTCTTTATGTAGCCCTTCTTGTTCTTGTCTTTGTTCCCCTTCATTCCTTTCTCCTTGGTGTTCTTCTTCCTTCTCCCTTTCCTCTTCTGCCTTGTCTCTCTCCTCCATTGCCTCATCTTATTTTTACTGGCCTTTGTCTTCCTCTCCTGAGGAACTAACCGAGGCTTTGGTATTGAGACCAGTCACGACCTTTAAGGTGGTTTCAAAAAGTGACACAGTGTCTATAATTACTGATCCTCCTGGGGTCTAGATGTGGCAAGTCAAGGGTTTGATGATGGTGGACTAGGTGTTGGGAGATTTGGGATTAGAAGTGGAAGAGTAGTTGGTGGAGTTTGGAGAAAAGGTGGTGGAGTAGGAATAGGAGGTGGAAGAGTAGTTGGTAGAGTAGGAGTGTGAAGGGGCATTGTAACAGTATTGGTTTCTATTGTAGACTCATTAGTAGTCACCCCTTGGGTGATTGGAGACTCTTGATTCCCGATCCCTTGATGTGCTTTAGAGCTCTCTCCCACTATGGGTATATTTGGATTTGGATTAGTAAATTGAGTGGGAGGTGGAGTTAGGATTGATTGTGGTTGAAAAAGAGAAGGAACACCTACCTCATACTTAGTTCCATAACTTGGGGTGTCATGGCTTAGGTCCGAGAAACCTTCCAGACCCTCAAAGTCTGATATTTGGAACTCACCTGATCCTAGAGCATCCAAGGGGTTATCTTTCTCTTAGGATCCTCTTGGCATTTCTAGCTAGTTTCCTTTTCTCTCCTTTTGTGAGACCTTTTCCTTTTTACTATAGGGATCCCTCCCTCTTCCTCTTCATGTTGGTCCTCTTGTACGATTTCTAATTGTGGGGACATAGAAGCTTTCTTCCTCATGCATGTCTTTTTTCCCTTTCTGTTGGTAGGGGAAGATTGTTAAGAAGTGGAGGGTCCATCTGGTGAAGCCCATGCTGGCCCTGTGGGAGGATCTATCTATCCATCCATTCTTGTCTTTGGATCCTTGGGCCTTGGGTTTGACCCATACTCCACTGCACATTCATGGCCATATACCGTGCTTGGTTTCTGTGGTGGTACCTTCTTATATTGTGGCACTGTACTTTCTTCTCCACATTGTTTATCCACTTGCTTGGAAGGATCAATTAATATTTTCATAGGTATTGGGCTCATCTTATAGGGCCACTTAATCCATTCCTGCATTGTTCTCATCACATACCTTGCCCGAATATCAATATCATCATTTTCATCCTTATCAACCTCTACATTCATGATGGGTCTGTCATATATCTTGTCATCTGTGTACATGGCCTCCAAGACCTCATTTGAATCATACTCCCAAAATTTTGGTGGAATAAGAGTCTTTATGAATTCCTTTTCCAAGGTAAGGGTCATTCTACAATAACCCTGGATTCTGACCTCGTGATCATCTACATAGTTCATCCAGTGATCCTCGAAGTGTGGTTTGTGGATGTAGAATTTGCCAATAATGTGGTTGTAAGTTCCAATAGGGTCAAAAAAAGGCCGCACTATCTTGTAAAGTTGCAGGGGAAAATCCCAACAGTGCTTCTTCTTGTGCTTTATGTGTTCATATGCATCTGTGAGTTGCCTAGCCATCTCCAAAATGATTATCCAGTTGGATGGTTATCTGGGAAACTTCTTTGGTTTCACAGTTGATCTTAGTATCCAAATGTATGTGAAGGTTCAGAATTGTATGTAATAGGCCCCTATGGCCCTCACCTTGGTGGCCACTTCTTCTAACATCCTTTTTGAAAAATCACCCTCAATAGATTGGATGATTGCAAAAATGAAGGCGTCATTGACTATCCTATAGTCTGGGCTGTCCTCTGACATTTTTTCCCTTTTCTATAATTAGAAGTATACGATGTGAGGCCATGCATTGGGATAATTTAGGCTTCCCCTCTTCATGAGTCCTGGGTAATCTTCCCTTGCTACCAATAGGTACACCACATAAGTACTCATATAAAACTTGGCATTATATTTTTCTTCCACCAAATGTTTATCCAACTTGTCACTGATGATGGTTCCCAAGGCAAACCTAGATTTGTAGCCTTTGAGTGTTTCTATCAGGAGAATCATCCAATTCTCCAGTTGGGATGATTGCAGTATCCCATATACTTAGCTCAGCATTGTTATGGTTGCCTTGATATCATCCTTCATGTATCCCCTCCTTAGGTCTATCTTGTCCAGCTTATTTTTGGGGAGAGGTTGTTCGAGGTAATTGTCATTAACTATCTCAGAGGCTTCATCCCCTTTGTTCCTGAACCACAAGTTTCCCTTCTCTATGAAAAAGTCATAGAACTTGTATATGCCTTTGTGGAGGTGGAAGACATCCTCTATGATGTCTGGCCTAATAACCAATACCACTTGGCCCTCTGTATTCTAAACCACCCTTTTGTCAGAGTCATAATGGTGCACCAAGGTCATGATCAGTTTAGGTGAGGTCACAGCCACTGGGTGGGCCACCACATTGACCAATCCTGCTAATACAAATGAAGTACAATCCTATGATCTTTCGAGTGGTTGGGTACACCTTGTTAGTAATTCATCCCAATCTACATTCTCGATATCAGTATCAGTGATTTCACTATGTCTATTGCCAATCTTTGAAGGGGGAGTATTCCCCTTGTACAGGTACTTCATGGGTGAAGCAGTCTTTTTCTCAGGCATTCTTGTAATAAAACATGCAAATATCAATATCTTTTTTGAAGAAAAAAACTGAAAGAAAGCTGACTAATCTAATAAAATAGAGGAAAAAAACTCTCTAAGTAGCCAGGAATGCATATTTTTTCACTTTCATCCCTTTCAGGGTTTCGGGCAGTAAAAATAGGTTTGGAGGTTGAGAAGGCTAAAAGTGCAAAAAGCCACCATTGAAGAGCGAGTTTCGTCAGACTTTTCATAATCCAAAAGTTAAAAGGTTTTGTGGATGTCATAAATCCAAAATTGTGATGCTCTTAGATTAGGTTTTCAGGGATTCAAACTTGTTAGAATTTTGGGGCATTTGGAGGTCTGGAATGCTGAAAAGGCCGAATCTCTAAAATTGCGATGAGTGATAGTGATTTCGACGATTCAAACTTGTCAAAATTATGGACCTTTTGGAGGTTTGAAATGTTGAAAAGGCTGAATCTCTAAAATGATGAAGAATACAACTTGATTCAGTTTTTGGCCTTTCAGAGGCTGAAAACTTGCGACAAAGGTCATGAACAAAAACCAAAAAACCCTAACACAGAAAACTAAAAAGGAAACAGACCTGACCTGACAAGGAGGGACTTCCTTGCTAAACGTTGAAGGTGCCAAGGACGCTAAGAGACCAAGGGAAGGGTAAATTTTCATGCCCTAGGCTAGACAAGCTCCAGGAGCGAAATCCTTAAAACCAAACCAAGGAGAGGAAGAAAAAATGTGAGACAACAAAGAAGGAACCTACCTTGAAAGAGCTAGGAGTGGGGGAGGATGACACAATGTATCTTGGAGGCATGGACCGATCAGGCTCAGGGATTGGGGGAAAAAATGACAAAGTCACAAGCTCTCAAGGAGTTTGGATTCAAAAATGTGAAATGAATCAGTTTAGGGCCTCTTAATCAATTTATAACCTACGGGCTCACATCAGCACTTTCAGTGTTTTTGGGGTCCAAAACACTGAAATTCAGGAGGTAGACACCTTCGCCCTTTCAGTGCTTTTTGAGGCCAAAAATACCAAAAGGGCTGACTTTCAGCCTTTCGGCCATTTCAGTATTTCAGAGTACTATGGTCCTCCAAAATGTTGAAAGGGGCAAAAGGCCAAAAAATGTGTCTTTCTTTGTTTTATCATGCTGAAATCCTTTCTTCTAAGACTTACCAAGTGAGGACTCAAGGGGGCAGCCAAAACCGAAAGCCAAAAGATAAAACAAGGGGGTCCCCATGGTCAGAGGACCAGAAAATCGGGTGTGTGTTGTAGACCCACAACAATTCTATTATGTTGAAGAAGGTGTGACAGATGATGAATCCAATAAAGGTAATGGTGAATGCATATTTATTGCTTTCAAATAAGATGATCCAATGCCTACTGATTCTACTAGCTATATGAATGAGGAAAGATCTTTGGTCGGGAAAGTTAAAGAGAGATGAATTAGTGATTGAAAATAGATGTTCACATTATGTGATAGGTGATAAGAGGAACTTTTTGAGTTTAGAAAATTATGATGGTGGTCGTGTTGTGAGGTTTGGTGATGATACACCTTGTCTTAATTGTGGTAGAGGATCCATTACTCTTGATGGTAAGAAAAATAATGATGATGTCTTGTATGTTGAATGTCTAAAGCATAATATTTTGAGTGTTGGATAGTTGGTTGACAAGGGATATGATCTACAATTCAAGAATAGAAAGTGTAGAGTCTTGGGAAGCTCCAGAATTGAAATTGCATCAGGTACCAAAACCAAAGGTAGTGTCTTTCAATTGAATAATACTAAAAAGAGGTGCTTGATTGCTCAGATTGATGAAAGTTGGTTGTAGAATAAAAGGATGTGTCATGTAAATTTTGATAATATTGTGAAGATAAGTTCTACTCATGATATGAGAGATCTCCCTAAATTGAAGAAACCTACTAACCCCTTGTACAAGGAATGCCAATTGGGTAAACAAAATGGAGCTACATTTAGGAGTAAAAATTATTGTTCAAGTGGATTGTTGGATCTTGTGTAGACATATTTATGTGGTCCTTCTAGAGTTAGAAGCTTTCAAGGAGACATATATTTCATGTTGTTGATTGATGATTATTCTAGGATGACGTGGGCTACTTTATTGAGGGAGAAGTTTGAGGATCTAGACAAATTCAAAATTTTCAAAGCTATGGTTGAGACAGAAATAGGTTTGAAGTTGAAGTTATTGATATCTGATAGAGGTGGTGAATTTACTTCTAGTGATTTCATTACATTTTGTGAAGAACATGTGATAAGAAGAGAGATATCTGCTCTTTGGACCCTTTAGTAGAATGGAGAAGTGGAAAGGAAGAACAAAACTATTCTAGACATTGCAAGGACAATGGTGATGGAAACAAATGTTCTGCAAGTTTATTGGAGAGAAGCTGTGAGTACTACAATTTACACACTTAACTAGGTGCATATCAAAGGTGGTCTGGTAAGACTCCTTATGAATTATGGCATGGTCATGTTCCTACTATTAAATATTTTAGAATTTTTGGAAGTAAGTTCTATATCAAGAGGGATGAAGATCTAGGAAAGTTTGATGCTAGATGTGATGAAGGAATATTTTTTGGTTATTCAACCAAAATCAAGGAATGATGATGTTATAATAACAAACTAAGGAAGATAGTTGAGAGTACAAATATCAAGGATATGAAGACAATCAGACACAATCTAGATCTTGTGGATGTGATTCAGATGATCAAAATAACAGTACAAATCAAAGAATGTAACCTCAAACCTAGAATCAAGTTCATATCATTTCGGTGAATTTAGAAGAAGAAACAAGTGTAGAAGAAAGAACAAAAGAGTATGAAATTCAAGAAAAACCTAATACTCCTAGGTATGTGTTAGTAAATAGATTTTCCTTTTCAATTTAACTCTAAAATACCCAAAATGGTTAAGAACAATCGATTATAATAGTTGGAAAATCGTTATTGAAAAACTAATTTCCCTCTGAATTTAAAGGTACAACTTGCTTATATGAATGATTTTCAGTGAATTTTTCTCTTTCCTAGTCTAACAGGGGTATGTTCTTAACCTGAGAACAAAATAGGTACACCAAGCTAATCCTAGGAAGGAAATAGCTCAGGCAGGAAGAATTCAACTCTAAATCTAGCCAACTCTGAGATTTCATCAATCATATTAACTCCCAAAATTGATAATGCATGAACTTCTACTAAAAATGCAGATACATGACTAAAGATTAATGATGGAATGATAATGAATTGATCTATATCATAAGAAATTTTCCCAAACTTAAGATAACAATGAGTTTCCCCTTTTACTAATTGTATCAAATCATAATACAGAGCTCTGGTTCTAACACAGATTGTAAATCCAACTTCAAAGAAACATCCAAATTTGAGAGAAAGATAAATGCAATGCAAATGGAACAGATAAAATAATGGTATTTAGACATACAAATTTGACTCAGAAAAATGCTATCTTCCACACCAAAATTTAGCCAACCTTTGTATTGATTTTGGGAATAGTACATATAGAGTCCCAGATTGGGCCGTTGCAAAAAGAAGGGGTAACCGAAATGATTCAGCTTCCCCAACTAGAAATGATAACTGAAATTTTATCCATTAAATATTGATCAAAATTTATTACAAAGGGAGAATCTACTTAAGCTTTGGTTTCACTCCCCTTGCCTAATTTAGCCCTATAGGCAGTGAAAGCTGTGATAACTTTGATAAGTTCTTCATGTTTGTTAACATGGACATTGGTGTATCAGATGAGCCATCTGGAATGCTCTTTATCCATAATTTTAATTGCATCTGTTTGATCCTTCAATTCTTCCATGGCTTTATAAACACATCCACTCAGCTGTTGAAGTTCTGGCACTTTATCCAAGTTGGTGGAAGATGGCTCTAACAACTTATCTACAAAATTAGAAAATGATTTCTGCATGTTGGCCAATCCTATCATTTCCTTACCTTCTCCACTTGTCTATGATTATGTATGTAAACCTTGAAGAATCTTGAAGTCTTTGTTCTGTTCTTCTTTGACCTTAATATCTACTTGCTGCAATCCTATCTCGGCCTGGATAATCATTTCAATTTTTAAATATAGACTTTGAAGCCACTCAATTAGAGGTTCATCTCCCTTCTGCAAAATATTGGCTTTTAACGCCTCTTTTTTTTTCATCTTCACAACTACATGGAGCGTCACTATGCACTCGTGAAACTTCACACTCTCAGATGCGAGAGTTTGCAAATTCTTCTCGATGTTATTCCTTTCCATCTCCAACCTCAAGAGAGCATTACCCAGCTACTCAATAACTGCCAACGCTTTAGATTTGACTCTCTCACCCCATCCTCTACCGATTTTCATGAAGTTCCTATCTTCCTGTAACTTGGCTAATATAGCTTGATTCTCTATTGCGCTGGGATCAAAGGTGGATTGGGTGCTGGGAACACTTGCAATCGGGGTGAGGAGATGTCTTATGAAATTTTTTAGCTCAGCCACTTCTACCTTAAGTTGAACCTTGGCAGTCTTGAGCTCCTCGAGTTCTTCTTCTATCACCACATTAGTAGACTTCCACCAGTCCACCTTGGTGTCATGACGAGCCAACCCCATATTGAATGACTGCAACTAAAAATCTAAAGTGGTCATATCTTCAAATCTACTGTGCTTGGTTGGTTTGGCCACTTCCATATTAAAGTGCTTGGTCTCAGGATCATGACCTAGAGTAGACATCATATTTACTTTCTTCTATTTTCTCATAGTAGCCTCAGGATGAAAAGCTCATGACAGAGTGTCTTTTCTTGAAGCCCCTTCTTTCGCCCTCTTTCTCTTGCATTCTAGAGTATTTTCTATCCATGACTCTATGCTAGTAACTTTGTTGGAAGAAACCAACTCCTCAATGAAGAACTTCCTGATGACTAGAGGTGTAGCCTTTGGTCTCGAAGCAAATGGATTTACTAAAGTAGGAGAAGAGGACACCAATTTGGCTACTGAAGTGACCTTCTATTTCTTCCTGGCCTCTACTTCTGATTCTGTGGTTGAAGGAGTATCTTCACCCACTTCCACTATGAAGGGAGACCCTCTCCTTGGAGAATCCTAGGTTGAGGGGTCAACCAGTACATCTACTATGACTGCCATTACTGTCCGCTCTGGTTCTACATCCTTGGTGAGCTCCTTTATTGTTTCGATATCTGGGAGTGAACCTTCTCCAAAAAATTTCTTTGGTTGAACTTCTTTTTCAGGAGGTTCATTGCCTCCACCACTTGGCTGAGAAGAACTTTTGGACATAGTTGGGAGTACTATTGAGGAAGTTGTTGTGATGTTGGAGGAATCCTTTGTCAGAGTTCTTTGAGTAGGAGGCTTCCTTTTCGACCTCTTCCTTCTTCCTACTATCCATTCAACCCACTGCTCTATTCTCTTATAAATACCACTCATTAGGGTCTGCAAGTCACTAAAATTTTTCTCTAATATAGGCTCAGAACTAATGGAGAGAGGCTTAATCTTCTTGAGGTAGGTGTTATCATACATGTGCTGGCCATCATCTAGTAACCCTTTGACTACAAGATTGACCTTGAACTTTTTGATTTGTTCAATGGTTAATTTGGCATAGAACCTATCTCTGCTCTCTAGATCATCTCTACAATTGGCCTAGTAGTCTTCAATGTCATCTACATGGTGGATAGCTTGACTCATTTGTAGGTAATCATGAGCATAATTAACTAGATCATATTGTGGCCTTAGAACATCATAGGTTTCCAATGAAAACCTCTTAGAGAATGCCTTTAGGACATTCTTCACCTCAGACCGGGAAGCACAACTATTGGCACCGATAGTCATGGGGAATTCGTAGCCTTTCTTCTTGGAACTGACACATATCACATTCACTTGCAGAGCTTGTCTCATTACCTCCACTAGTATGATCATATCTGATATCTAGGTAGCTTGAAAGGGAAGTCATCAAAACCTGGAAGATGAAGGTATGAGAAATCTCCAAATTGAATGAAATAGCATCCAAACTGGCTGATGAAAGGCATGGATTTGAGGGAGAATCTCCTTTCTAGACAACCTTGCAACTCCCTGCACAATCTTATTGTAAATGCATCATTAACCCCAAGGTATTCCTCATAGCTGTTATGTAATTGTAAAGAGGGGAAGAATTCATAACTCTTAACATCATCAAAAAATTCCTCTAACCTAGGAAGACCTGGCCAAATTTGTATTGTTGCCAGAATATACAATAGAACTAAAGACATATAAAATTCATTCAGGTGTTTAGCTCTATCTAGGGCTTCTAAAAGGTTCTCACTTACTATAAGGGCCCAATCGATGAAATGATGTTGGGAATAGATTACCTGAACCAGGAAGAAGTGACGATCAACAAAATTGAGTGCCTCACTCTCACCTCTGATCCTATGGAGTAACACCAGAATGTCAATGATCTATGGCTTTAGGTTAGTGTCGTATAATGTCTTTGATAGCTTCCCTTTGGCACTCTTGGGTTCTTGAAACCATGCTTTCATTATCTCCTTCTTCCAAATTGACCTTTTGGCAATATAGTCAGTCACCACTTGACTATATGTCATTTCTGAATACTCAGCTTGCTCTGGGATGCGACGTGAGTTCTAGACTGATTCTCTATCAATAGATAGTAGTAACTTATCATTGGGCAAGATAATTTTCCTAGTATCTAGGTTGTATCGAGTGATGCATTCCCAAATTAATTTTGGGGCTTGCACAGCCATGGGAAAATGAGTAGCCTCAACTAATCTGCTCTCCTTCAACTTCTTAGTAATAGGATGTATTTGGTCCACTTTTATTCTATTCTGGAAGTTCTGCATGTCAAAGAACTTCAGAGATGTATCTGAAATCTTATGCCATTCAAAAGTAATGCCATTCATTCCATCAAATCCCTTGAATCTAGAAGCCATGATTCAAATGATTTAATTCGAGAATGAGCAATATCTTTGAGAATGTAGGGACAAAGAAGAACCAATATTAAAGCTTCAAATCTAAGCAATATGTTAAGCAAACAGTGGCTCTTGTTGGCAATCTCCAACTGATCTTATATCTTTTTAATTTTTACCATTTAACAACTAACTTCCCATGCCATACGAATGAAAAGACCTCAACATAATGAAACAATTCATTATGAAGTAAAATGACTTTATTTGAATTAATTATGTTTCTCTTACGGGACGTTAAGAAATTTCTTTTCACTTTTAGTAACCGCAATGACCTAAATTTTCTGAGGTAGCAGAAAATCACTTTTCTGCTTCTCCTTTGGGAAGAGAAGTGATTTTGTAGTGCTCTTGGTTCAAAAATCCACCAAGGGGGAAAATTTGGTCTATCAGGATGCCAAAATGGCATGTGTTGATTTCATCTGCCTTCTTTATATCTCGGATTCTTTGTGAGACAGGTTCTTCAAAATTGCTTCATTTAAATGGTTTGGTGGAAAACATACTCCGTGGGTCAAAACCTGCCTGTAGGAGTAGGGGAGAAGTCATTTTATGCTTTTCTACCTTTAGGCTTATTTCCTTGATTTCTTTCTATTGAATCATTCCCTTTGGCTTGTAGAGGTGAAATCCAGAAACAACAACCCTTCTTAAGCCTAAAGGATCCATTTTAGAACTATACATCTTGCTGAGACATCGCTTAGTAGTCATCGATGGAAGATACACTCTGTTGATACTTTTCTATTGGTGGAGAGGCTCAAACCCAATTTTCCACCGAGATTCAAAATGAAGGATTACAGCTACATACTTCCATTGTGTGTAACAATGATGTTAGAAATCTTCAAACCATGGCCTTTACCGGATTGGGAACTTAACCTACCCAATGAAAATATAAACTCATAAACAGAAACCCTCCGGTTCACAAAAGAGAAGGCAATTTGGAAAAATCTGGTAAAAGCTCCCTAGCCTAAGGGAAAGTTCTCTAGACTTAGACTCAGGACTAACAAGAATCTTTCAAGACCACCATTATACATTAAACACTCACTTTGTCTGAAGGGTATGCAGACTAAAAGTGGGGCAACAACTGGCTCTGTCTGGGGACTTGGACATTCACCTGTCTAAGCAAGGAATCTCAAATCTCTGGTTTCGTAAAGTTCAACAAAAGATGGCTCACAACAAAACTAAAGAAAGACATGGAAAGGGAAAATAGGAAGGAAACCTAACTAGGAAAACAAAAGTAGGAACTAAACGTAACTATTGTGCAATACAGGGGTTACCTGTTTTCAATTTAAATCTGATAGAGCTTCAAATCCTTACCATTATATGTTAGGGGTAGCGCTTCACCATCTGGATATGTCAATTTGAAAGAATTCTTCTCGAACGCTTGATAGATCTTGAAATGTCCTTTCCATAGTGTTTCAAATTTTCCATGCATGCCCTTGGGTGCCCTACGCTTGTCCCACAACATCACCATGTCTCCTATCATAAATTTCCAGGGTCTACTCTTTTTATCAAACAAAATCTTTACACGTATCTGATGTTGTGTAATGTGATCTACCATTTTCTCTCTTTCTTCTTCCAATTTGTTTAGGTACAAAATCTTATTTTCTAAACCATCTTCATATATGCCATCTTCTACTGTTGTTATCAGTTTGCAGGTTGCTAACTCTAGCAGTAATGGAAGGCTGGCCTCTACCCCATAAACAAGTTCAAAAGGGGACACACCTATGGCTCTTTCAGGAGTCACTCTATCTGCCTAGAGAGCTTCATATATTTTCTTATGCCAGGTTCTCTGGTTGTCTGCTACAAGCTTCTTCATGATATTCACCAAGTTTTTATTGTTGGATTTAGCTTGGTCATTCCCTTGAGGGAAATAGTTAGAAGAATGACTGACCATGATGTCGTACTCAAAGAAAAATTTAGTAATTTCTTGAGAAGAAAAGTATGCAGAATTATCCATAACTAACTTAATAGGCACACCAAAACTTACCAGGATGCTTTCTTTGATGAACTCACATACTACTTCTGAAGTAGTCCTCTTGGTTGCTTTTGCCTCCACCCATTTTGTGAAGTAATCAGTCACAGTGATTATGTAGGTATGACTTGCAGTAGACATGGGGTTTATAGGACCAATAAAATCAAGACCCCATTGTTGAAATGGACCTTCAATTATGAATGGTCTCAGAGGTAACGCTACTAACTGTGGCTTTCTGGTAAACATTTTACATTTCTCACACTTTTCTACCCAGTGGTAAGCATCTCTAAACATTCCTGGCCAGTAATAACACTATCTCAGAATTTTGAATGCGGTAACTGACGAGGAGAAATGTCCTCCACAAGCTTCATCATGAAATACTTTTAAGAACTTCTCTTGTTGTTGTTTGTCGACACATCGGAGAAAGGTTCCATCTATTGATCTCTTATATAACCTATCTTCCCAGATAACATATTTAGAAGCCTTCAGTTTCAGGTCTCTTATTTTCTCAGAAGTCAGTCCTTCAAGGGATTCACCATATGTAAGGAAATACATGATGTTATCAAACCAGGGGTCTTGCATACTTACTACCAAAACCAATTGTGTAGCTTCTAGATCTTTTCCTGCTTGGTTTTCCACCATTGCCCTACATAGTGCATTTCCGCTCACGAGCTTTGTGGGCTTGATCTCTACATCATATTCCTATGTTTTAGCTACCCATGCTCCTCTATTGTTGCATCCTACATCCTGTTGAGTCAATATTATTTTCATTACGATATCAGGTACATAGACAAGAGAATGTGAGTGTAAGATGTAGAATCTAAAATTATTTAAAGCCTTAACGATTGCGAAAGCATGATTTTCAGTTTGGGAGTATCTCGACTCATGATTTTTTAGAGGCATGCTCATAAAATAAATAGGATCTTGGACTCCTTCCTCATTTTCCTACATGAGAATGGTTGATAGAGCATGTTCAGAAGAATAGCAATAGATTACAAAGTCTTTTTGTTAATCTGGGTGACATAACACTGGAGCATTGGCTATGATGTTCTTTATGTTTTTGAAGGCTTGCTTACTAGATTCATTCCACTTGAAATTCACATTTCCCTTCATCATATCAACTATACATTTAGTAATTTCTAAAAAATCTGGAACAAACCTCTTGAGAAAGTTAACCTGACCAAAAAAAGATTTTACTCCAGTTTTATTCACAGGTAAACTCAATTGGTGAATAGCTCTAACCCTTTCTAGATTGATTCTTATGCCTTCCTAGTAGACAATGTGACCTAGCAATTTACGCTTAGTTACACAGAAGACTAACTTCTTGGGATTTAATGAAATCCCATCCTCCCGACACCTTTGCAATACTTTCCTTAAGTCATTTATATGATCTGTTCTTTTCCTAGAGAATACAGTAAGATCATCCAAATACATACCAATGATTTAATTCTTCATATCACTAAAGGAAAGATCCATACCACTTTGAAAAGTAGCTCCAACGTTGATTAGCCCAAATGGAATTCTATAGTAATAAAAAGTGCCCCACGGGGTGGTGAATGTAGTTTTATGCTGGTCCACTTTCTCAACTTCTATCTGATTATATCCTGAAAAGACATCCAACATAGACATCATTTAATCTCTAGCTACGATATGCAGTAAGTGATCCATATTGGGAAGAGAATAATTGTCTTTCAAAGAAGATTGGTTAAGATTTCTGAAGTCTACACAGATTCTTATCTCTCCGTTCTTTTTCCTTACAGGCACTATGTTTGCCACCCAGGTAGAGTGGTGTATAGGATAGATGATCCTTTCTTTAAGCATTTTATCTATTTCCTTAAATATTGCATCAGCAACTTTGGGATTATAGTTCCTTTTCTTTTGCCTGAATGGGGTAGCTTAAGGTTTTAAGGGGATTTTATGCTTGAATTTCCCACCCATAAAATTTTTTAGGTCTTCATAGCTCCAGGAGAAAACATCTGAGTATTCTAGGAAGAGTTTCCTGGCCTCGTTCCATTCCTCTTCAGTATAGTACTTCCCAATGTTGATCATCTTGGGATCTTTCTTAGTTTCAATATTCATTCCTTCATATTCGCTAGTAGTAGGACCTCTTTCGATTCTTTTCTTCTTCACAAAAGTGTCGTGCCTATTGAAAAGTTTTTCAAGAGTAACTAGATGGGGCAGAATGATATTACCTTGCAACTAGATAACATCTGACTTATCTTTCTTTTTCTTGTCTGGATGATCTCCTTTACAATCGCCATGGACTTCTTTGTGGAAGTCGCCACTACTCTCTAGAAAAAGAAGGAGATTCTTGTCATCTTCAAACACTTGCCAATCTTCCACATTGTCGGGTATGGATGGTTGATATATGAATTCCACTTGGTACTTCTTGTCTTTCAATTCTGGGTGGGGAAGGAGTAATGAAGCTGACACAACTAGGGAGTCTGCTTTGGAATTCAACTCCCTTGGCACTGATTCAATAAAGAATGCATCCAACATTTCTATCTCATCCCATACTCTATTTCTATAGTTCTTTAATCTGTGATTTTTAACAGAGTACTGATTCTTAACCTGGCACACAATAAGCTCTATGTCACCATGAGCTCTCAAAATCTTCACACCCTTTTCTTTAGCAGTGTTGATTCCTAACAGAAGGGATTCATATTCAGTAGTATTGTTGGTATTTCCAAACTCTAATTTATAAGCCATAGGCTCACATATTCCATCTAGTGATATCAATACCACACCTGCACCGGATCCTGATGAAGCACAACTGCCATCAAATTCAAGTGTCCAGATTTGAGATGACTCTTCTTCAGCAGAAAATTCCTTTCTCCATTCTCCCAGTTTCACTTCTTCATCGTGATCATTAGTAAATAGTGTATAGTTTCCAAATTGCAATTCCTGATACAGAATTTGGGCTTTAAGATCATCATATTTCAGCACTGTAAACTTAGCTTTCTCTTCTGGGACCAGTTTAATATTTTTATTACCCATTGGGATTAAATCTTGAGACTAATCTAACTTTATTTCTCCTCCTAGATCTCTGCAAAAACTCTTGCTTAGCAACAAACTGTAGCTAGCAGGTATATCAGCGACCAGAATTGTTAACAACATCTTCTTCTTAGGGTGCGCTGCCAGAGCCACTTGGGCATCCTTAATTTGTCTAACCAGAGGTACTTTCTTAGAGTTCATAGAATAGCACCTACCATGAGATTTAGTAAGGGTAAGTCCTAAATATTTATCTACTATTGATGGCATCATGTTATCTGAGGCCCCAAAGTCTATTATACAATTGCTCAACTTGCATCCATTAATATATAAAGACACATAGAATGGATCAGGCTTCTGACCTGGGAAAGTAGTTAACACAAATGGTTCACCTTGCTCAATGGGCTCTGCAAAAATCAACTCATTTTCTATAGTTGTCATGACATTCTGGTTTAGGTTATGATTCCCTTCATTACAATAATCCACTAATTTCTGTAATTCTATAGGATTGGATTTGAGATAATCTATGGGAGAGATTTGAATTTGAGAGTCCCTACAGAATTGAATAATGTTGAAAGAGTTATGCTCCTTACCTAGTTGTAGGATTCTCACACCTTGATTGGCTTCCTTAGAGTTGGAGGTAGACGTCTTGTTATTGTTACGTGTGGGGGAAGAGGCAGGGCCTTTATCTTTCTGGCTCCTGGTCAAGACCGTATAGGAAGTCTCATCTATGGTCGCATAACATGTTGCTCCTTATTCTGAATTGGATTCATACTCCAATTATAAGTTTTTAGAGTCACCATGCGATTATGAGTTTGATTCGGTGCTGGAGACTCCAACATTCCATTCGTCAGTTTGATGCATTTGCCAAGCACGGGTTATATCAGGGCAGCTTTCCCTGTCGTAATCTATAGTTAGATGAAAGGTACACATGTTCCCTCTTTTAGGGGGGCTTCAATAGCTAGCCATTGTGGTGGACCAGTTAACTGTAGTGCTTTACTATCAGCATTCCTCCCATCATTTCCCCTTCCAGGTTGCTCTTGATAATTCCATTGATAAGGGTTATTGAATCTAGGAAGTTTCCTTTTGAAGGTGATGAATTCATTTGAAAAATTTGGGATCATCTCATTAGATGATGTAGTACCACTAGAACTAGCTCTTGACTGGATTTCCCTCTTCCATTTCCCAGATGAGATCATGTGGTCTTTGAGTTCTACAACAATTCTTTGTGTAGCATCCAAACTTGCAGGATTAACTCTTCTTAGATCATAATTGATGTCTGGTGGCATAACACTTATAAAGAAAGTTTTCAAATTCCTCACCGTAGGTCTATCAGCTACTGGATATGATTTATGAGCTTATTGAATTTAGCTATGAAATCTCTCATACTAATAGAAGGCTCTTTCTTGATAGAGGTTAATTGCATCAATAGAGCATGTTCATCTTCCATAGTTTTAAACCTTCTTCCAAAAGAAGCCCTCATGGAGGCCCAGTCTGTAATAGAATAATTTGCTAGGTGGTGAAACCAATCGGCAGTGCCCTCAACAAGGGTCTCAACAAATAATCTAACAACCACATCCTCTTCCTGTACTGCTAGAATATTGACAGAAGCAAAGAATGCAACAATATGTTCATCTGTAGATACTTTCCCGTCTCCAAAAAATTTAAGAAAATTCTTTCTAGACCCTGAGGGAAAATGATTGTATGCTACTAATTGTAGGGGTTTGACTGTAGCAGCCCAAGGGAGTGCCATTGTTACTTGAGGTAAATAAGGGGTTAGATTGATAACAGGAGGAGCAACTACTCCATGCAATGTTAACACTTGGCAAGTGGTGGATAAAAGAGTAGACTTCTTAGGGGGGGAAGAAGGTCTGCTCTAGATTTTTGCAGTTTAGTTTCTTTGGCAAGGTACTTCAAGAAAAGAAAATTTAATATCCACAAGTCTCTAAAAGACTGGATATGTACTTCCTTCTTTCTTTGTGCTCCTGCGAAATCTTTTAGGCTCCAGATTTTCAACTAATTTTGTGGCCTAGCTTCATTCTCGGCTTGGTGTTGTGCTCTTCTTTGATTTCTCCTTCGGAGGGTCCTATCAAGAGCTTTTTCTCTAGCTTCTTCTTTCTCTAGAACTTGACTAACATTTCTGTAATATTTGGTGCTTCTTCTGTACCTCCAGGCAAAAGTGTTCAACAAGGAAATTAGGTCTTCTTGATCATCTTGAAAACCAAGATTTGGTTGGAGTACGGGAATTATATTTTCATGGGGAAGCACCATCTTTCCTCATGATATGCTTTTGGTGTAACGACTATTCATTTCCCCAGTATAGTCACCAAAAATCTATTAGTAAACAAATTGTTCTTTTCAATTTAACTCTAAAATACCCAAAATTCTTAAGAACAATCAAATATAACAGTTGGAAAATTGTTATTGAAAAACTAATTTCCCTCTAAATTTAAAGGTATAACTCCCTTATATGAATGATTTTTAGTGAATTTTTCTCTTTCTTAGTCTAACAGGGGTATGTTCTTAACCTGAGAATAGAAGAGGTAAACCAAGCTAATCCTAGGAAGGAAATAGCTCAGGTAGGAAGAATTCAACTCTAAATCTAGCCAACTCTGAGATTTCATCAATCAGATAAACTCCCAAAATTGATAATGCATGAACTTCTATTGAAAATGTAGATGCATGACTAAAGATTAATGATGGAATGACAATGAATTGATCTATATCATAAGAACATTTCCAAAACTTAAGATAACAACGAGTTTCCCCTTTTGCTAATTGTATCAAATCATAATATAGAGCTCTGGTTCGAACACAGATTGTAAATCCAACTTCAAAGAAACATCCAAATTCAACAGAAAGATAAATGCAATGCAAATGGAATAGATAAAATAATGGTATTCAGACATACAAATTTGACTCAGCAAAATGCTATCTTCCACACCAAAATTTAGCCAACCTTTGTATTGATTTTGGGAATAGTACATATAGAGTCCCAGATTGGGTCATTACAAAAAGAAGGGGTAACCAAAATGGTTCAACTTCCCCAACTAGAAATGATAACTAAAAGATTATCCATTACATATTGATCAAAATTTAGTATAAAGGGAGAATCTACTTAAGCTTCAGTTTCGCTCCCCTTGCCTAATTTAGCCCTATAGGTAGTGACAGCTATGATAACTTTGATAAGTTCTTCATGCCTATTAACATGGACATTGGTGTATCAGATGAGCCATCTGGAATTCTCTTTAGCCAGACTTTTAATTGCATCTGTCTGATCCTTCAATTCTTCCATGGTTTTATAAACACATCCTCTCAGCTGTTGAAGTTTTGGCACTTTGTCCAAGTGGGTGGAAGATGGCTCTAACAACTTATCTACAAAATGAAAAAATGATTTCTGCATGTTGGCTAGCACTATCATTTCCTTACCTTCTCCACTTGTTTGTGATTCTATATGTAAACCTTGAAGAATCTTGAAGTCTTTGTTATGTTCTTCTTTGATCTTAATATCTACTTGCTGCAATCCTATCTCGGCCTGGATAATCATTTCAATTTTGAACTCTAGACTTTGAAGCCACTCAATTAGAGGTTCATCTCCCTCTGTAGAATCTTGGCTTTCAACACCTCTTTTTTTTTCATCTTCATAGCTACATGGAGCATCACTATGCACTCATGACACTTCACTCTCTCAAATGCGAGAGTTTGCAAATTATTCTTGATTTTATTCCTTTATGTCTCCAACCTCAAGAGAGCATTACCCAGCTGCTCAACAACTGCCAACCCTTCAGATTTGAGTCTCTCACCCCATCCTCTATCGATTTGCATGAAGTGCCTATCTTCCTGTAACTTGGCTAATATAGCTTGATTCTCTACTACCCTGGGATCAAAGGTGGATTGGGTGTTGGGAACACTTGCAATCGGGGTGAGGAGATATCTTATGAAATATGTTAGCTCAGTCACTTCTACCTTCAGTTGAACCTTGGCAGTCTTGAGCTCCTCAAGTTCTTCTTTTATCACCACATTAGTAGACTTCCACTAGTATACCTTGGTGTCATGACAAGCCAGCCCCATATTGAATGACTACAACTGAAAATCTGAAGTGGTCATATCTTCGAATCTACCATCCTTGGTTGGTTTGGCCACTTCCATAGTGAAGTGCCCGGTCTTAGGGTCATGACCTAGAGTAGACATCATCTTTACTTGCTTCTGTTTGCTCATAGAAGCCTTAGGCTGAAAAGCTCATGACAAAGTGTCTTTTCTTGAAGCCCCTTCTTCCACCCTCTTTCTCTTGCATTCTAGAGTATTTTCTATCCATGCCTCTACGCTACTAAATTGTTGGAAGAAACCAACTCCTTAATGAACAACTTCCTGATGACTGGAGGTGTAGCCTTTGGTCTTGAAGCAAATGGATTTACTGAAGTAGGAGAAGAGGACACCAATTTGGCTACTGAAGTGACCTTCTATTTCTTCCTTGCCTCTACTTCTGATTTTGTCATTGAAGGAGTATCTTCACCCACTTCCACTATGATGGGATACGCTCTCCTTGGAGAATGCTAGGTCAGGGGGTCAACTGATACATCTACTAAGACTGCTTTTATTGACCACTCTGGTTCTGCATCCTTGGTGAGCTCATTTGTTGTTCTGATATCAGGGAGTGAACCTTCTCCACAAGTTTTCTTTGACTGAACTTTTTTTCATGAGGTTCATCGCCTCCACTAGCTGGTTGAGAAGAGCTTTTGAACATAGTTGGGAGTACTACCGAGGAAGTTGTTGCGATGTTGGAGGAATCATTTGTCAGAGTTCTTTGGGTAGGAGGCTTCCTTTCTAACCTCTCCCTTCTTCCTGTTGTCCATTCAACTCACTACTCTGTTCTCTTATAAATACCACTCATTAGGGTCTACAAGTCACTGATGGCTTTCTCTAATGTAGGCTCAGAACTGATAGAGAGAGGCTTAATCTTCTCAAGGTAGGTGTTATCATACATGTGCTGGCCATCATCTAGTAACCCTTTGACTGCAAGATTGACCTTGAAATTTTTTATTTGTTCAATGGTTAATTTGGCATAGAACCTATCTCTGCTCTCCAGATCATCTCTACAATTGGCCTAGTAGTCTTCAATGTCATCTACATGGTGGATAGCTTGGCTCATTTGCAGGTAATCACAAGCATAATTAACCGAATCATATTGTGGCCTCAAAACATCGTAGGTTTCCAACGAAAACCTCTTAGAGAATGCCTTTAGGACATTCTTCACCTCAGACTGGGAAGTACAACTGTAGGCATCGATAGTCATAGGGAAGTCATAGCCTTTCTTCTTGGCATCAAAGCATATCACATTCACTTACAAAGCTTTCCTCATCACCTCCACCAACACGATCATATCTATAGGATATCTAGGCAGATTCAAAGGGATGTCATCAAAACCTGCAAGATGAAGGTATGAGAAATCTCTGAATTAAATGAAATAGCATCCAAACTAGCTAATGAAAGCCATGGATTCAGGGGAGAATCTTATTTCTGGATAGCCTTGCAACTCCCTACACAATCTCATTTTAAATGCATCATTAACCCAAAGGTATTCCGCATAGTTGTTATGTGATTGTAAAGAGGGGTAGAATTCGTAACTCTTAACATCATCAGGAAATTCCTCTAACCTAGGAAAACCTAGCCAAATTTGTATTGTTGCCAGACTATATAACAGAACTGAAGACATAAAATTCATTCTGGTATTTAGCTCTATCTAGGGCTTTCGAAAGGTTCTCACTTACCATAAGGTCCCAATCGATGAAATGATGTTGGGAACAGATTACCTGAACTAGGAAGAAGTGATGATCAACAAAATTGAGTGCCTCACTCTCACCTTTGATCCTATGGAGTAACACCAGAATGTCAACGATCTCTGGCTTCAGGTTAGTGTCATATAATGTCTTCGACAGCTTCCCTTTGGCACTCTTGGGTTCTTGAAACCATGCTTTCATTATCTCGTTCTTCCAAACTGACTTTTTGGCAATATGTCTAGTCACTCTTTGACTGTATGTCATTTCTGAATACTCAACTTGCTTTGGGATGCAAAGCGAGTTCTGCACCAATTCTCTGTCAATAGATAGTAGTACCGTATCATTAGGCAGGAGAATTTTCCTAGTATCTCGGTTGTATCGAGTGATGCATTACTAGATTAATTCTGGGGCTTGAATAGCCATGAGAAAACTATCGGCCTCAACTAATCTACTCTCCTTCAAATTCTAAGTAATAGGATGTATCTGGTCCACTTTTAATCTATTCTGGAAGTTCTGCATGTCAAAGAACTTAGTAGATGTATCTAAAATCTTATGCCAGTAAGAAGTAATGCCATTTATTCCATCGAATCCCCTGAATCTGGAAGCCATGATTCAGATGATTTGATTTGGGAATGAGGAATATCTTTGAGAACATAGGGAAAAAGAAGAACCAATATTAAAGCTTAAAATCTAAGCAATATGTTAAGAAAATAGTGGCTCCTATTGGAAATCTCCAACTGATCTTATAAATTTAAAATTTTTACCGTTTAACGGCCAAATTCCCATGCCACAAGAATGAAAAGACCTCAACATTAATGAAACAGTCTGTTATGAAGTAAAACAACTTTATTTGCATTAATTACCTTGCTCTTACGGGCCATTAAGAAATGTCTTTTCACTTTTAGTAACCTCAATGTTAACTTTTCTGAGGTAGCAAAAAATCACTTTTCCACTTCTCCTTTGGGCGTAGAAGTGATTTTAGCATGCTCTTGGTTCAAAAATCCACCAAGGGGGAAATTTGGTCTATCAGGATGCCAAAATGGCATGTGTTGATTTCATCTTCCTTCTTCATATCTCAGATTCTTTGTGAGTCAGGTTCTTCTTTGAAATTGCTTCATTTAAATGGTTTGGTGGAAAACATACTCCGCAGGTCAAAACCTGCTTGTAGGAGTAGGGGATAAGTCATTTTCCATTTTTCCACCTTTAGGCTTATTTCCTTGATTTATTTCTATTGAATCATTCCCTTTGGCTTGTAGAGGTGAAATCCAGACATAGCAGCCCTTCTTAAGCCTAAAGGATCTATTTTAGAAGTGTACTTCTTGCTGAGACATCACTTAGTAGTTGTCGGTGGAAGATGCACTCTGTTGATACTTTACCGCTGGTGGAGAGGCTCGAACCCAATTTTTTGCCGAGTTGCAAAATGAAGGATTACGGCTACATACTTCCATTGTGTGTAACATTGATGTTAGAAATCTTCAAACCATGGCCTTTACTAGATTGGGAACTTAACCTACCCAATGAAAACATAAACCCTCCGGTTCACAAAAGAGAAGGCAATTTGGAAAAATCCAGTAAAGGCTCCCTAGCCTAAGGGAAAGTTCTCTAGACTTAGACTCAGGACTAACAAGAAGCTTTCAAGACCACCATTATACATTAAACACTCACTTTATTTGAAGGGTATGCAGACTAATAGTGGGGCAATAGTATGTAAGGTTGAATCATTTCTAAAAATTAGGTAATAGGAGATAGAAATAAAGGTGTTCAAACTAGAAGAAGAGTTGTTGAAGATAGAGTTGAGTATTGTTTGATTTCAAATATTTAACCTAAGGATGTGAATGAAGCATGTAAAGATGAACATTGGGTAAAAATAATGGAAGACGAATTAATGCAGATTGAAAAGTATAAAACATGGATTCTTGTTCCCAGACCTAAAGAAAAAATGTAATTGGAACCAAATGGGTCTTCAGAAAAAAAAATTGAATAAGGAATTTGAAGTTATTAGAAATAAAGAAAGATGTGTTTGTAAAGGATATTCACAAATGGAAGGAATTGAATTTGGGGAGACCTTTGCCCCTATGGCAATAATTGAAGTCGTCAGACTGTTTCTTTTTTTCTTTCCATAAAATTCATGAACCTGAACTTTATATTAATTATAAAAGTAGGATTATAAAACATTTGATTGATTTGAACATATTGATCCAGGCACAGTCCCTCATATCAACACCCCTTACATCCAAGACCACCATCTAACTATGAATTTTACATTTTGCATAAAGACGCTACAAAGTTACTTATATCACCAAAACTCAATGACCAGGCAGCCATCAAAAAATGTACTGCCAACGACAACTCCTATTAACAACACAAATGAAATTGACTACCAAAATGGCTCTCTCAAACCAAAACTCAGAGGGGAATGATCATTTAATTAACATCGATAAAAAAACACTGCCAAAATCAAGGAAATGATAGACAACATTTATTGGCTAAATATATTTATCTCGACCTTTAGTTGAAAACCAAAAACCATAGACAATTACCACCATGCACCAAAAAAATATCACTTCTATCCACACCTATTATTGATCACTTCCTAATATCCTTGAGGAGTCTACCTCATCTATTCCTTCCATGCTTGGACCATGAACCAAATTCTAACCCCTTCACTATTTCTAGGTCTCTCTTGATACGTGTATTATCTTCCATTCCTTGACCACCAAACAAGCTACTTATGAGCTCCTCTATAGTATACTCTCAGGATTCTTGTTGTAAACCTACCCCTTGGTTTGCAAGCCAATCAGGAATTTCATTTGCCTCTCTAAAGAAATGGTTTATTATAAAATCTTTAGATCTAGGCAATATTTTCCATACCTCTAGTAGAATATAACCGATTTGCCAATTGCAAATTTTCTTTGACATTATGGAAGCTATCAAAATTTGAGAATCCCCCTCAATATGAATTCTCTTTACTTTTAGTTTTAATGCTAGTCTTAAACCTCCAATAGTTCATTTTCCTTTGAAATATTATTTGTGCCCTGAGGAAGTCTTTGCGCATACCCCAAATATCTTCCCACAATAATTTCTAATAATAAAAATCGCCCCTGGTTTTCCCAGATTTCCCTTAAAAGCTCCATGAAAGTTAATTTTAGCAAAATCACCTTGCAGAGGTGCCTATGTAGTCTCTTTTCTGATAGATTATTTTGTTGGCTTACCAACTATTACACCATTAAATAGGATATAATGAGTGGCCACTCCTTGATAATCTAAGAGTCATTATCCAAGAACATTGAGGAAATAGTTTTGGATCTAGAAGTGTGTGATATGTCATTTTTAGATATAGATTTCTCAGTCAAATTACACACCTTAATCCCTGTTGATTTTTCCTTTCTAAATATTCTTTTATTTCTTTCCCACCAAATATTCCATATTATAATTGCAGGTGTAATAATCCAAATGCATGCAAAAAAAGAGTCCTTGTGTAATCTAGGCCAACCAGCTAGTAGATCTCTAATTGAATTTGGAAATACCACAACCCACTTAAGTTTTTGCATGATCCAAAACCAACATCTTTGCGTAAATAAGCAGCTGAGAAACAAGTGGTCTGAGGATTTATTTTCAGCACCACACAATAAACATTTGAATTCCCTTGTAATTCCTAATTTTTGTAATCTGACACTAGTAAGGATTATTTTTTTCCAATTCCAGCCAAGTAAAGGCCCCTTCCTTAGGAAGAATTGCCTCATGCCAACAAAACTTGTATTCTCTCTTAGTCTCCCCCCCTCTAGATTCCTTAAGACCTTGATACCCCTATTTCACATTGTACCTACCATCACCACTCTTGGTCCAAATCATATGATCTTTAGTGTTGCTAGGAAATACAAATCTTTGATCTAGAATATTTGTAAGGAGGCACATATGATCAGCTAGAATATTTACTTCTTTTAGGTCTTTCCACTTACAATAGTATGCCCTTCAATCATGACAATCTGAAAATAGTTAGGAACTCTCACACCCCCACAACTATTGTAGGACTTCCCTTGACTGAGATGATTGTTAAATATAAGAGGAGGATTTCCATTCCATGAGTCTTCCCAAAATCTAGCTCTATTTCCCAATTTTATGATCCATGATAAATTTGATAAAATAACATCCTACAATTGATGATGGAATTCCACATCGGGGACTCCCTTGGGGGATTTGAAATAGTAAAGATTCTATCTTCTGTGTTATCATCAAGATATTTTATTTTAATGACCTGAGCCCATAATGAAATAGGTTTTTCATATATCTTCCAAACCAACTTGACTCCAAGACTCAAATTCCTCTCTTCAAAACTATGGCTACCAACACCTCCTTCCATCTTAGAACTACAGATGTTGTATCAAGAGATTAATGCAATCATTTTTTGGCCATCCATATTTTCCTTCCATAGGAAATATCTCATATATTTTTTAAGTGTGTCTATGACTATCTAGGGATCTTATAGCACCAAGAATACATAATTTGGGACGGTGCTAAGTATTGACTTAATTAGGAGAATTTGATGTGCTAAGGAAAACCACCTGTCCTTTCATGATGAGATTGTGTCCTTAATTAAAGATATAATATTTATCCAGTAAGATACTTTATTGGCACCATTGAAGAAAGGTATCCCCAAATATTTATATGGCAAAGATGCTTCTATAAAGCTGAAGCAATCAATTTAGAAGTGTTCAACATGAATACCTTAGATTTTAATGAGTCCAATTTCTATCTAGAGGCTGCACAATAGAACTTGATTGTGTACTTGATAACCTTTGTTTCATCCATACTAGCTTGTCTAAATAGTAGTGTATCATCTGCAAAGAGGTTGTGAGTCATATGGATATTTCAATTTTCTATATTAATACCTTTCCAAACTCCCTACGACTATTTAAAGCTGATTAGTCTATTTAGTCCTTCAAGAAATATGAAGAAAAGAAAGAGAGATAGTGAATCCCCTTGCCTAACCCCTTAAGTTGAGGAGAAAAATTGACAAGGGACACTGTTAAAATAATAACCAAAATAAGGTGAGACAGGAAGTTGTTTAATTCAATGAGCAAGGAGAATGAAGATTTACTATGAATAATTCGAATACTAGGAGCATGCACCAAATATCCAAACAACAAGGAGACAAGATTTTGAAGGGGCAAAAGCATGAAAAAACCCCTGTGATATAGAGAATGGGAAAAAATGCCTAAGAATGAGAGAGAGAGAGAGAGAGAGAGAGAGAGAGAACCAAGCTCATACAATAGTATTTGAGAAGTGTTAACCTAGAAAAAAACTAAAGAGAGAAGGAGAGACATCACTTTAATAGAGATGTGAGAGAGGAGTTGCATGGTAACTCCCATATCTATGAATGCCACATTTCAATAGTGTGTGAGACAAGTCTAGGATTCCTCATAAGGAGGAATAACTAAATAAGAAAATACATAAAATGAGTTATACTCACAAGAGGAAAAAATAGGTATAGGGATTCCATAGGAATCTCCTACTTACGTTAGTACAAGTAAAGATTAAATTCTAACACCCCCCTTTAATCTTTACTTGGGGCTTTACAAAAATTTGCAACTGGATTATACGTCTTGTAGTAGAGGAGGAAAACTTTTTTTTCTTCACTTTGTGTTGATATTATGTGATGGTGCAATGATAAGTGGTTGGATCTTGAAATAGGATTCCTTTGATTTTTGTAATGCAAGAGTGTAGTTGTTTGTGGATATAGGCCCAAATCTTGAGATTGTTTGTTGGTACTTGTCCAAGAAGAATCACCTAAATCTACAAAGAAACAAGAACCATGAGGGGATCTCCCATTATTGGGATTTCCTCCTAAAATTGAATCAGTACAAGCTGAATGTGAATCATCAAATGTAATTGCATCATAACAAGTTTTTGTAAACCAAATGGATTCATTACTAGATACATAATAAAGAATAGAAGTAGGACAATCACCATTAATAATATCATCAAGAGGATTAGAGTTTAGAGAAGGAGGTTGGTCCTCCATGATAACCATTTGATTGTCATGAAATTCATAATCCAAATCATAATCCACTTTGGAGCAAATAGGAACATCATCTCTAGTAATACATGAGGGCAAAGTGACATTGAGAAATGTATCAATAATTTCATCTTCGTGATCTAAAATATTATCCAAAGCAGAATAAGTATTCGTAACATCATCAACCTGCAATATGTAAGCTCGATGAGAAAAATAGAAAGCGAGGGGATCATCCCAAAGGCAAACATCATCAAAAGGGTCATCCCAAATAGGAAAGTTATTCAAAGGATACATAATTTCATAGGGCAGAGTAGAGGTTTGGTGAGTTTGAAATGTATTCTCTAGGATATGTCAAGCCTGATGAGCCTCAGTACAATCGGTGATAAGGTGATATAAGTCTAGATTTAGTGAGAATCCAATTAGACCAAATGCTTCCTCATCTTTCAACTGCCAGGAATCCTGGTTAGCTTGAGGAGTGGTGGAAGTCGGTTTCAAATTAGGTGAAGACACAATATCCAAAAGGTGTTGAAGGTTTAAAAAATCAGACATGTGCGGCCTCCAAGTAGAATAATTTGAACTTGTAAGTTTAAGATCCAGTATTAGTGTTGTCATGATAACTTATAAAAATTAACTAAAATACAAGATGCAAGATAAAATAATGAATCCAAAAAACTAATTTAACACGATTAGTAAATATCAGTATGCCAGAAATATTAAATGTTTAAATAAATTTAAATTTTTGTTAAAGTGATGAAACAAAATTTAATGACAATTAAATAATAAATTAACAATTGAATTAAGTTTATATAGATAAACTAGAAGTGGGTTTAAAACGATATTTGGAAAAATGAAGTGAGTGAAAAAGTAAAATAGTTTAACTTTTTGTGATTAAAACTTTTTAAAAAAAATTTAAAGATTAAACTTAATTTGAAAACTAACTCTGAATATATATATATATATATATATATATATATAACAAATATGATAACCTACAAAGAAACAAATGTTAGAAATATGCTAAAGATAGAAGGAATGATGAAAAAAAAATGCAAACTTTGAACAAATATTTAACATGCAAATGATAATAAACAGTAATAAATAACTTTATTAAAGTGAAGCGGCCATTGCAAACCCAGATATAAGAGATAATAATAGATGAAATAAATGATAATCTATAAGAAAACGTAATATGAGAATCCTGCAAAATAAAGACACAGAGAAATGATGAAACAACAGACCATTAAAAGGTTAGATTCCTCCTACAAAAAACTATTAGAATAATGAGAAAAAAACTGCAACAATGGAATAAAATGATTGACCTGCAGAAATAGAAATACAATTAGAAGAAGCCCTCTATACGGTATAAATGTTATCTGCTATTCAAGAAATATATCTATTGTTTCTAAACAGTGCTAGCAACTCTACCAATTGTCAACTCTTCCAAAATTTTGAAACGCATTAACTTCCTTGCCAACTAAATACAAATGATAAATCCCGATTGTGCAATCTGGAATAGAATCACTCCTCTGGAAGTTGGTTCAATCTGTCCACATAAAACCAAAATCAAGCAGAAAAACTTCAAAAATCTCTTGTGTCATCAACCTCTGTTGTGCCTGTAATGTGGTTATATGTATCCTAAAGCAGATGAAAACTAAGAACAAATAATATACCAAAGGCTGTACAAAGAGTAAAGAAGCTGCGCAATGTAGGAAGTGTTTAAAATAAAATAATATGATGCGCTGAAAGATATGGATAAAGCTGCGCAATAAGGAGGAAAGAATGTTAAGAAGGCAGTGCAAGGAAGGTAAAAATGAAAGGGCTGCGTGAGGGAGGAGAGATAAGGGGTGACAACAAATAAAGATGAAGAGAGGTGGTTGTGCAGGGGAGAAAAAATAGCAGAGTAGGGTGCAGCAAGATTGGAGATACATATATAAAGAACCTGCAACCACCAGAGAAGGATTAAAATAATAGAGACATCAATGGATTAAGATTGAAAGATTAAAAAAAATATTATAGAAAGATGAAGCAACAACAGAAAATCCACAAAGGAATTAGAGGTAACAGAAGTATAAATACATATGAAGTTATTTTAGTGTAAGATTGAATCTGAAAGAAATGGATAATAAACCAATATTAACCCTGCAAGAAATCAGTGATATATAAACCAGAAATAGAGATATGTAAATCGGAAACAGAGATATATATAGATGAATAAATAGAGATGAAAAAGGTTAGAATCAGATAAACACTGATAAACATGCAGAGATATATATTTTCGTTAAACCTATAGATCAAATAAGATAGATTAATAAAAAACAACATGCAAGTATAGAGCCAGAACATGCAAAAGGAGTTAGATTTCAATTTTTTTTTTCTCTCAATCAGATTAGTAAAAAAAATATACAGATGAAGAATAGAGCCAAGAATGAAAGTCTCTAATCCTGCACAAAACAAGTCAGTACTGTATCCAAAAGATAAACCAATAATGTATGCAAAAGATAAATTGGGTTTGGTGGTAAACCAGCCAAACCCAATTTTTTTTTAAATTTTTCTCAACACTCTCTCAAGAGTCTCCGATATTGGAGTGCTCCAAGATATGGTAGCTCCTTCACCTATAAACTCAATCAAATATTAAACCAACTTGCTCTGATACCATGTTAAAATAATAACCAAAATAAGGCGAGACAGGAAGTTGTTTAATTCAATGAGCAAGGAGAACGAAGATTTACCATGAATAATTTGAATACTAGGAGCATGCACCAAAGATCCAAACAACAAGGAGACAAGATTTTGAAGGGGGAAAAGCAT
>MU223537.1:367845-379150 GCA_018584345.1 Thuja plicata
GTTATAATGGGTCCTAATGTGCTATAATGGGTCTTAATGGGTCCTAAGGGATCATAATCAGTCCTAAGGGTTCCTAGGACCACTTATAACCCATTAGAACCCCTTAAGAAACATTAGGACACATTAGTACACATTAGAGCCCATTAGTGTGTTGAACAATGATTAATAAATTTGAAGGGGTCCTAAGAGGTCCTAATGTGTCATAAGAGATCCTAATGGGTCCTAATGTGTCCTAAGAGGTTTTAATGGTTCCTAAAGGATTGTAGGACCACTTAGGACCCATTATGACCCCTTATGATATATTATAACCACTTATAACTCTAAAGAGTTCCCTATGATGATTAACTCTCTCTCTTTCTCTCTCATGGGTCCTATGACTATTAATGTGTTATAAGGGGTCCTAATGAGTCCTAATGTGTCGTAATGGGTCTTAAGGGGTCGTAATGGGTCCTAAGGGTTCCTAGGACCACTTAGAACCCATTAAAACCCCTTATGAGACACTAGTACACATTAGAGCCCATTAGTGTGTCCTATGATGATTACTATATTCTAAGGGGTGTTAAGAGGCCCTAATGTGTCCAAAGGGGTCATAATGGGTCCTAAGGGGACCCTTTCTCTCTCTCTCATGAGTCCTATGACTATTAATGTGTTCTAAGGGTCCTAGTGAGGCCTAATGTGTCCTAATGGGTCTTAAGGGGTCGTAATGGGTCCTAAGGGTTCCTAGGACCACTTAGAACCCATTAAAACCCCTATGAAACACTAGTACGCATTAGAACCCATTAGTGTGTTCTACGATGATTACTATGTTCTAAGGGGTCTTAAGAGGCCCTAATGTGTCCAAAGGGGTTGTAATGGGTCCTAAGGCGCGCTCTCTCTCTCTCTCATGGGTCCTATGACTGTTAATGTGTTCTAAGGGGTCCTAATGAGGCATAATATGTCCTAATGGGTCTTAAGGGGTCGTAATGGGTCCTAAGGGTTCATAGGACCACTTAGAACCCATTAAAACCCCTTATGAGACACTAGTACACATTAGATCCCATTAGTGTGTCCTGCGATGATTATTGTGTTCTAAGGGGTCTTAAGAGGCCTTAATGTGTCCTAAGGGGTCATAATGGGTCCTAAGGGGACCTAGGACTACTTAGGACCCAATATGATACATTACAACCACTAAGAACCCTAAAGAGTGTCCTTAATAAAGTCAAGGGTTTAAGATTATAATCAATAGTCCACTGAGAATCATGTTCAAAACAATGTGTTGATTCATGAAATTTAGCTAAGCTGAAATATCCTTAAAACCCTCAAAATCTAGAATCTTTATCTTAACTCCGATGAAGCTGAAACCACTCTCAAACATCCTCAAAGTATATACATAAAATGTAACTTAATGTAACTTAGCTTATACTTAAATGTTACATTTTATGTATTGGCCTAGTGCTGAAATTGGTTTGGTAGGGTCTTTTGGGCTTTCTGCCTCCCTCCCTTAAGCATATTTGATAATGTTACATAGGGTGTACACCCTAAAGGGAACACACCCTATAGGGCGCACACCCTATTAGTTTTGATTTCCCTAGCCTTAGGCTCGGGCAATCAAAGCCATAGGGCACACGCCCTATGGCTTTTGGGGGACCAACAAAAAGTTTGGCACCTTTTTGGTCCCCCATCTTGGTGCACATACCCCTCCAAAAGGTGGAATGAAAAAGTGTCAATATGGTAAATGATCCATCTCACCAAAATACATAGGTACCCAACCATTGTAATTGGCTAGTACATAGGAACAAATACTAAATACATAGATCACTCTCTCTAACCAAGAAAGAATTAGAACCAACACAACCCCCTACAATGCTGAGAGGTAAGATAGGTACATTAAAATAGAATGGAGAAACTCCTGAAAAATGAAGAACCAAGAACATCGAGAGTGCAGAAGAAGTAGAAACACCTATAAAGGCATGTTTCATCAAAACATCATGAGGCTAATGTCGTGGAAGGAACACTCACTTGACAAAGGAAGATAGCAAAAAATAGCCAACATGAAACCCCCCATAACACTTTATAATGTAGTGCGAGTACAAAAGGACATAAAGATGTGCTAGATCCTGAAATGCAATAGAGTGACACTTTATCTCAGTGTGTTTTCATAAAGATGCTACAAAAGATGTCAACAAAGATCATAAGAGATATAAGTCTACTACAACAGAAAGTAAAGCCCAAGATGATTCATCCCAAGCAATAAAAATGATCCCCCGACATGAAACAACCAAGATATCAACCAGAGTGCATAAAAGAAAAAAATTAAATAGAATGTGCTTGGAGCATAATATGGAAACAAAAATAGCATCATCATAAAGATCAGAGATGAATCTTTCCAATGATATAAGGTTTTCCCAAAACAGAGATCAGATGCTCATGATATGTCCCCCAGAGTGCAAAATAGAACCTCTGCCTTTGATAGGATAAATAGGTAACCAATATGATCAAAAAATAGAATAACCATCACCACTACAAGGGGCTCAGAAAGAGATTTTTGATGATATAAGGAAGTCTAAAATCGACCTCCGTATGACCAAGATATGGTCCAAAAACCATCAACTACTTTTTGAGGCAAAACAAATCAAACAAATGACATTTGAAGGCCATCAACTTTTTGCTCATACCAGACTTGCGCTGATGTCAATGCTGATGCAGGTACTACATCAGCACTGACACGGGTACTTACTACTTCAGTACTTTGCTAACTTCGCCTTTTTCACATGCAATTGTTTTAAATAAAAACTTTATTTGAAAAAAAGATTTTTGATTTTTTTTGTTTTTAAATAAATCTTTTTGATTTTTTTTTAATAAAGCATGGTTTTTATTTTTTTGAATTTATTTAAAAAAAAAAAAAAAATGCCTCGGTAAATGTGTATGATCTAGGGTAATTTTTTAAACCTTAGATTACAACTTTGTCCAAATTGGACATACCTTATATGAAAATAGGGGTTTTTGGGCACTACGAACTCAATGGTGAGGTTCGTTTGAGCTCACCAAAAAATAGTGACCCCTATTACAATAAAAAAGGCTTTAAAAAATTACAGTTTGATCCACACAAACCATTCTTTCTCTAATAGCTTCAAGCCCCCAAATAAGTTACAACAGATCTAAGCTCTGATACCATGTAGGATTTGAGAAATACAAATCCAAAAAACCCAAAGAACACCTGCATGCAAAAACTTGTCACAGAGAAGTAGAGAGAAGAAAAGGCAAAGTATGTGCTCTGAAAATATGCAAGATTATATTATCAAACTAAAAGGGTTTAGAAAATATACAAGAGATCAATCTTTATAAAAGGAGATCAAAACCTAAAAGGGAAGCCCTAAAAGGTAGCTAACCTAGGTTGCATTACAATAATTAATAAAATAATTAATTATTATATGCCTAAAGTTTAGTGTAAGTAAAAGAGAGATAATAAGTGTCTTAATAATTAAATCAAAATGATTTAATTAATAAGAAAATACCTTATTACTCTAACAAATCCAAGTATGTGAAAGATTTGTTGAAGAAGTTTAGGATGGAAGATTCAAAGCCATTTGGTACTCCTATGGTGACCGGATGTAAGTTGACTAAAGACGATGACTCACCTAAGGAAAATTGGACAATATATAGATCTATGATTAGTGGATTACTATATTTGACTCAAACTAGACCTGCTATCAAGAACACAGTTTGTATTATTGCTAGATTTCATGCAGATCCTAATGAATCTCATGTTGTAGCAGTTAAAAGAATTTTTAGATATTTGAAAGGGATAGTTTATTTTGGTCTATGGTATCCAAAAGATAATTATTTTACTTTGAGTACCTTTATTGATGTTGATTGGGTAGGAAATGTGGATGACATACATAGTACTAGTGGTGGTGCATTTTTCTTCAGAAAAAGATTGGTTTCATGGCTGAGCAAAAAGAAGAATTGTATTTCTCAATCTACTACAGAGATAGAATATGTTGTTGTTGCAGTCAATTATACACAGGTGATATGGATGGATAAGATATTGAAGGATATCAAAGTAGTATATATGATGAACCTATTTCTATCTAATATGACAATTCAAGTGCAATTAAAATTTCTAACAATTGAGTGTTGCATTCAAATACTAAACATATATCTATCAAGTTTCACTTTTCGAGAGAAAAGGAAAATAAGAAGGAAGTTAGATTGGAGTATGTGCCTAATAAAGAATAGATTGTAGATATTTTCTATTGGAATTATATTGGAATGGTGTACTGAGAGGGGAGGGGTGAATCAGTACCTCTAAAACTTTTCTTGGTTAGCCCATTAACCCTTAATCATCGGTTTGTAAATTATCTTATCTAACTGTTCATCTTTCTTTATGTATATGTAATCATATCTTAAGTTCTTTAATATGTAACCATAAAAGAAGCATTCATGAAAATAGATAACACATGACACAAGATATGATATCGCAGAAAAATTCTGTTAGGAAGTAAAAAGTACGGTGGGGATTGTTACCCACAAGACTTCACTATCTGCAGATAAGAAGGGGCCGGTTAAGGCTTACAATTGGTCACTTTTGATGACCTACCCTGTTAGGAGTATTACAGTGGAGACCTATTAAGATCTACTTCATTTGAAGCTTTAGCAACACTGTTAAGTGTGCACTTTGTTAAGAGATTTGTAAAGAACGGTTAAGTCCACCTTCTACAAAAGGATTTTAGATGTGATGCACTTGTTAGAATGCAACTACATAAGTCTTTGATCTGATGATGTGTGAAATCTCTAATTGCTGATAACAGATCCAATAAAGCTTCCTATGTATGAGTAATCATCCTTCCATAATAGGTGTGAAATCTCTAATTGCTGATAACAGATCCAATAATACTCGTCGGTAGCCTCTATGTGTTCTTGACAACTGCTATGATCTGTTTCTAAACTTTGCATGAATTCTTCCTTTTTCTCCTTAGATGCTCGTCATGGCTATCAACAACAATGAATTCATAACTCACAATTGATTTGAACATCTATTTATACTAGATTTTGGCTCAATTCTTGATTCACGCTTCACAAGTTAACTCTAGATCCAAGGTTTACAACTTGACCTTGATCTTTAGTTAGATATGTTTTAGATCCGTTAGGATGTTTTAAAACATTTACATAAAGCTTTCTTGACCCTCAAGTTATGATTTAAAACAAATTAAAACTCTATAAATAGAATTGCATTGCTTTATCTGACGTGTAAAACTCAGATCCACTATTTGTGGGTTCTCTAACTGACTGTCGATTCTGATGGTCAGTTTTCTTTATCGTCGGTGTTCCTTTCTTGAACTGGTCATCAGGTATGCCTTTTCTACTTCATCGGTGATGATCTCAATGTTATGTTATTGACCCTTTGGTGATTTCCTATTTACTTCGTCAGTGGAACACTTGTCAGTGTTCGTCAGTGAATTCCATACTTAGCATTTTCTCGTGACCGTTGTGTTCTGTCGGGTATGCTCGCTGTTTGCTGGTAATGCTTGTAGTTCACTGGTAATGCTTGTATCGATGATCTCTATCATTGTTTTTCACTAAGTGTATTAATGGAAAAATTAATGTCATCAATCTCCCCCATTGACATTAGTATCAAAAACATTGATATGTGCAACATACTAAGTGTATTAGTATGTACACCTATGTATACTCCTTCCTTAGTCATTTGAATGACTCCCCCTATTTATATGTCGGTAAGTGTAAGTATATATACATATCCTTATGTACTTTTCTTTTCCCCTTATTTTGATATATATTGTACATAACTATCTTTATATATCTGTTCCTTCTGTACATAATATATACATTTCCTTTCTATTCCTCCTTTTTTGATTCTAAAGGCAAAGGTACTTACAACTTGTCAAAAAGGTGGGAATGTGAGGACTTTATCTCCTCCATCATCTTTTCCCATTTATATTTTAGCATTTCTAGAGCCATGTGCTCCAGTGATATCCTTACATGTATATCATAGATGTTGTCTACTATAGACATCTCTAGGGTTGCAATAAGGTTTCTTGCTTCAGAAATGTGCTGCTGTAGAATAGTAAGATTAGGTAGAATGTGTGCCTGTAGTTCTATAATCTCACCTCTTAGTTGTGTTTTAGCATCCCATGTTTCTTGCTTTAGCCTGTTAGCCTCAATGACCTTGTCATGATGCACCTTGATACTGTCTTCATTTGAGGTTAGGCTTTGTGCACTTGCTGTGACATTAGAATCTATCTCTGCTACCTTGTCACTATTTTCTTTTGTAAAATTTTCAAGTGTGCACATCTTTTGAACTAAGGTAATTTCTTTAGCAATTATTGGCTCTAATTGATCAGTTAGTTCAGAGAGCTTTACCTTGTTCAGTGCCACTTCTTGACTGATTTTATCAATTAATTTGCATTGATACTTCTTTTCTACTTGTTCTTCCATAGCTTGTTTTGCATCTATATTCTGCTATGAGATTGCATCGGTAAGAACAGCTATTTGTTCCTTAACTCTAGTATTTGCTTCAAGTTTTACCTCAGAAACAAGTTGTTGGAGAATTTCTCTTGCCTTATCAAGTGTCATTGTTTCCCTGTGTTCCTGTATCATTTTATTTTGAATGGCTTTTCTTTGACATAGCACTCCAAACTCTTGAAGTTTATCACTATCCAAAGTGGTAATATCCCAGTTTGGAACTTCTATTACTTCATCTAGTGTAATAGCCAAGATGTCTTTCTTTACTATTTTCTTCTTCTTCTTCTTTGGCTGGGTGGCAGATTGATGTACTACCATTTGTAAAGCTTGAGATTGGGTTGACTTGGTAGGTGAGGGTCGAGAAGATGAGGTGTCCTTTTGTATCTGTTGTGAGTCCATTGGCTGGTTTGGTGAAGACGTCTCCTCATTTGCCTTAGGTGTATCAATAGATGTATCTTCTCTAATTTTTATACCTTCATCTTGCTTGACTCCTTCACTTTTATCTTTTTCTTCACCCTTTCTCAGTGTATCCTCTATTTTATTATCAACTTCTTTGGTTTGTTCATTTGACACTTCTTGCTAATTGTCGGTTGCATCCTTCATTTCTATATCTGTATCCTTTTGAGTGTTGGATACAACTTTGTTTTCATTCGTATCCATATCATTGGGTATATTATCATCTTTCTTAGATGATTTGTCCTGATTTGACTGAATATCAATAACATCTATTAAAATATTCATGTTTGTAGGTGTTTTGACTGTTGCAGTGTCAATAGTTGTATCTTGTCTGTCGATATTGCTCTTTGTAGCATTTATGTCTTCATATTTTTGAACTTATACTATAGGGTCTTGTCCTATGGTGTCATTAACAATATTTTCTAACCATGATTCATCATTTATATCATCAGTTAAGTTACCTTTTATTGACAATTCTTCTTTGGTAACTTCTTCATCCTCTAAACTGATGTGTATCAGACTTGCTGGTACTTGATTATCTTCACTGTCTTTTGGCCATTCTTCATCTATAATATCAATCTTTTTTTGGCTAGTTATTTGCACTTCTTCACTGTCTAACTTAGTTGTTGAGTTATCTCTCTGATTGACAGTTTCCTTCTCATAACCGCTCTTCTCAGCAGGATTGAGTATCTTGCTCCATGTATCATGGGTTTCTTGTTCTAGCTCTATAAGCTTCTTTTCAAGAAATTTATAAGCTCTCATCTTGGGTGAGAAACTCTTTGCATGTTTCTCCATGATTTCATTGATTTCTTCTCTTTTTGATTCAGGAGGTATAAGAGAAACAAGTACTCTTTCTCTTATCCTCTTCTCCTCATGGAGTGCAAAAGTGAATCTAGAAGATATTCTAATTAACAGTTCTTGTGGTACATCACGTGTATTAAATTGTAGTGGGATATAATAGTGTCTACACATCTTAGCTATAAGTGCATCTTCAATCTTATTCTGTTCTACAAAATCCCATCTTAACCATTTCCTAATCTTAGGATGTCCAAGAGATGCTGCTTCAGAAATATACTTACATATTTCATCAATGTCTTCTATGGGTGATGTAACCTTTGCTGTTTCCTTTTCTTGTTTTGTAGTGTTAGGTTCATCCATAGCTAAGTCCTCTAAATCCTCATTTTTCTGAACAAATTTCCTCCTTTTGGCAGGTGCCCTAACAATTTTTTTTTCTTTTGGTGTGTCAGGTTTCCTTTTATACACCTTTCCTTTTACCATGGGAGAAGGAGTTGCATCCTTTGTTGTTTGACTCCTTTTTCTTGAACTATTAGGTGGTGGAGGAGGTGGTGAATTAGGCTTCTCTTCCTCTGATTCATTTTTCTCTACTATATCACCAATGGGAAGCTAGTCCTCGATGAGTTCCTCCTTACCCTCTTATCCCTCTTCACCTTCTCTTTCTTCTTCTTCTCCTTCAGAAGATATATTCAAGTTCTTTTTCAAATTCTTCACCATTATTTTTGACTATTTTACAGCCTTCTTAACAAAAAGATTTGTTTTAATCTTCTGTTTGGCCTCTTCATAGGTACCAAATCTTAGTTTCTTGTTGTCTACTGGTTCATTTAATAGTGCCTTAATGCACTCATTGGCTAATCCTGCTTTGATTTCATATTCTAATTTTGAAAGCCATGATTTCCTTGGTACTACTACTTGTATGTATGTGAAATTAGTATCTACCATAAAACATATGTCTTCTTGGTGTTCCTCTATCAGAATTTTAGGAATTCTTGTTCTGGCTTGTAGCATTTCCTTAATGGTTATGAAATACTCATGCATAACATTATCAAAATTTGTTCCTAGTGATTCTATGAATTCACCTATCTGAATGGTTATGGGTCTGCTTGAGTCCCATGCAACTTTTCCAATGGAAGGAAAGTATTCTTCAAAGTAAAAGAATATGCACATTATGAGGGAACCAAACTTACAAGTGTTTGTCCTTGAAGACATTATTGTGCACATGTTCTCCTCTAGTTGATGTAATAGGATCTCTGCCAGATATATCTTCTTTCCTTGTTTGATGATCTTGTATGCTGTGCTCATAGCTGTACTTGATATGCTATTCATTCAGCTTGCTTGGAAGATCTTATATCCAACAACACATGCTCCAAACTTCAGCTCTACGTCGGTAATGGTGTTGACCTTTAGTGATCTTTTATCTAATTTAGCACCAGTCAGGTTTTCCACTTCTACTAGAGATGGATGCTTGTGAGCCCATGGTTTATCAGTTGTAGGATAACTTGTGACGGCGTGAATAATATCCTTTGTTATTGGCTTTGGCTTATTTAGCTATAGAGTCTTGTTGTGAACTCTGCTAAGAACAATCTTTATCCATTATGTTTTGAAGACCTTGGGAAAATGCAGTGCATTTGTGAGTCCCTGTACTTCCAAATGTTTGTGCTCTTCTTTGAGCTTTCCAGCATTATCACATAGTGCCCTATAGGCATTATCTAGGTCTAGATCTCCTATTTCTGAGATCTTGCAGTGAATATAGGACCTTACGTCCTCTACCAGTAAAACCCTAGGTGGGATTCTGGAGAATGCTCCAGAATTGTCAGGTTGTGAAGCTATTTCAGGGTGTATTTTTTATTTAGGTTCAGCACATGAGCCTTTGCTGACAAGCTTGAAGGATTTCTTCTTATCTTCCTTAATTTTCTCAACTCTAGAAGTCGATGCCATCTTGTTTGCAGAAATTTAGGGCTTTTCACAAATAAAATAGTGCGGTCGGTGAATGTTATTACTTACAGATTTTCTTTGATTGCCTATGAAATGTGAATGCTTCATGTTAAATTGATTTCTGCTAGGTCACTTTCCAAATTGCTCTAAAATCGCTCTGGTCTGCTCAAAAATTGCGGTTGCAAAAATGAGTTTACCCGTCGGGATTTTATAACCTTTTTATGCCCTAAGTTGTCATTAATGCTTACCAACTCGTCGCTATATGAAGACTGATTTTGTCAGTAGAGACATTCATAACATCTTCGGTGTCTATGCAAAGTGTCAGGGTTGCTAGCAGTTTTTGAGACTTCACCGATGATTGTCAGTGAGGTTGCGAAGACAATTTTTGTTGATTCAACGTTCACTGATATTCGTCGATATACACTTAGCTTGTGTAATGACCAATACATTCTGGTAAGTAGTGATAACCTTTATGTGTGTGTTAACCAATGCAAAGTGTGCCCAATAATCGATGGTTTCTTTTCAATAGTTTAGCAAATAACAATATATTGCATCTTTATTCATGCTAATATTACAATATGAACTATGTGTGATGGAACCGATGTATACTGTAACTTGTCATAATGCAGTTCCATGCTTATGCAATTTAGTTGGATGTAGTGATATCACCGAATCCATTGGATGAGGTGTCACCATTTGCATTTCTTGTTCCAGCACCTTCAGTGTTTGTGGCTTTTACCCACATCTTGTTTCTCATTCTCTTGATGTCATCAATGGTATTTCCATTGGGATGTGTACTTGTGTCTATCAGTCAGTCTTTGCAATATTTTATCACATGTCCAACCTTACAAAAATGTAAACATGCCATACTTGGATTGGTCCAACCTCTTGACCTTCTGGTCCACTTTCTCATATAGTTGGAAGCAATATGACCATACCTTCCACATGCTGTGCAGTTTACCCATGTGTTATAGTCCCAAATATATGAGTTACCCACTCTTGTTGGTTTGTAGCTTTTATCAGTTTCCTTTGGTGTCCATGCCTTGTTGTTCTTTTTCCAGCATTCCTTATGTGTATGCCCATTCATCTTTCCGGTAGGACAATACTTGTCCATATAGGTTTTTCTCTTTGGATTTGTTACTTTGGATATGCACTCATGTGCCTTGTGTCCTTTCTTTTGATATTTATAACAATTACCAATGAAAGTAGATTGAGTTTGAGAAATACCTTTCATTTTGCTTCTGCAAATGTTTGAGGTGTGGCCTGGTTTTCCATAGTGATTGCATGACAACTTCTTGGGTCTTGGGGTTGTGAAAGCATTCATCTGATCTGGTTTATTAGAAGATTCACCATTCTTGTTGTACCCTAATCCTGTGTAGTTGTTTATTCTTCTCTATCCATCAAGAAAATCATCCATCCTTTTGTTGCTATCTTTAGCCTTTTTGATCAATTCGTTGTGTTGATTCTGGACTTTGATTTCATGCTTCAATTTTTCATTCTCTTCTCTTAGCTCACCATTGATCTATATTATTTCAATGAGTTCTATATTTAATCTGTTTGCTTCTTGACTCATAAGAATAATCTGGTTGGTAACCTCATGGTGATGCTCAGTAAGTCTTTGAATCTCTGATTCTTTCTCTTGTAGTTTCTCTGTAAT
>MU223537.1:379611-415637 GCA_018584345.1 Thuja plicata
AATTATATTGGAATGATGTACTGAGAGGGGAGGGGTGAATCAGTACCTCTAAAACTTTTCTTGGTTATCCCATTAACCTTTAATCATCAGTTTGTAAATTATCTTATCTAACTATTCATCTTTCTTTTTGTATATGCAATCATGTCATAAGTTCTTTAATATGTAACCATAAAAGAAACATTCATGAAAATAGATAACACATGACACAAGATATGATATCGCATAAAACTCCTGTTAGGAAGTAAAAACTGCAGTGGGGATTGTTACCCACAAGACTTCACTATCTGCAGATAAGAAGGGGCCAGTTAAGGCTTACAATTGGTCACTTCTGATGACCTACCCTGTTAGGAGTATTACAGTGGAGACCTATTAAGATCTACTTCGTTTGAAGCTTTAGCAACACTGTTAAGTGTGCACTCTGTTAAGAGATTTGTAAAGAATGGTTAAGTTCACATTCTACAAAAGGATTTTAGATGTGATGCACTTGTTAGAATGCAACTACATAAGTATTTGATCTGATGATGTATGCAATCTCTAATTGCTGATAATAGATCCAATAAAGCTTCCTATGTATGAGTAATCATCCTTCCATGATTGAATAATACCTTTGTCTGCTTGTCGGTAGCCTCTGTGTGTTCTTGACAACTGATATGATCTGTTTCTAAACTTTCCATGAATTCTGCCTTCTGCTCCTTAGTTTCTCATCATGGCTATCAACAATAATGAATTCATAACTCACAATTGATTTGAACATCTATTTATACTAGATTTTGGCTCAATTCTTGATTTACGCTTCACAAGTTAACTCTAGATCCAAGGTTTACAACTTGACATTGATCTTTAGTTAGATATGTTTTAGATCCATTAGGATTCTTTAAAACATTTACATAAAGCTTTCTTGACCCACAAGTTATGATTTAAAACAAATTAAAACTCTATAAATAGAATTACATTGCTTTATCTGATGTGTAAAACTCAGATCCACTATTTGTGGGTTCTCTAACTGACTATCGGTTCTGACGGTCGGTTTTCTTTGTCGTTAGTGTTCCTTTTTTGAATTGGTCATTGAGTATGCCTTTTCTACTTCATCAATGATGATCTTAATGTTATGTTATTGACCCATCGGTGATGTCTTGTTTACTTCGTTGGTGCAACACTTGTTAGTGTTTGTCGGTCAATTCCATACTTAGCATTTTCTCGTGACCTTTGTGTTCTGTCGGGTATGCTCGATGTTCATCGGTAATGCTTGTAGTCTGCCAGTAATGCTTGTACCTATGATCTCTATCAATGTTTTTCACTAAGTGTACTAATGGAAAAATTAATGTCATCAATTTTTATGAATCATTTTCCTAAATAAACTTTTGAGTATCTCATAGGAAAGTTAGGGGCAGTTGCCCCTCTTCATCATAACTAAGATGCATTAATTTGCGTCACTCTGGTGCATTTCACAATCATATATTATGATCTAAATTGATGATTGGTGGCTACTTCTCAAGGGGAGTAGTCAGTGTTATATTCTTTGAGTTAGATGTTCCAATTTGGTGAGAGATTTAGTGTTCGTAAAATATGTGACTTTATCATTGATGTCAAAGGGGGAGATATATTCATGTAAAAAAACTAGTTTAGTATTGGGGGAGAGAGAGAGAGACATGAAGTGTAAAATTCAAAGGGGGAGCTATTGATTTCTTTTTCATTGATTGTTTTCACATCATATATTTTCATTAATGTCAGAGGGGGAGATTGTTGGAAGAATAATGGGTATGCTCACTCAGCTAAATGGGCTTAGAATTTACATCAACAGCTTAACAGGATTGATTCTAGTAGCCATATCAAATTGTACTCATCTCCAAATATTGGAGCTATGTGACAACCCCTTAAACGACCAAATTCCATGGCAGTTTGGAAGTATTTCAGAGTTGCAACAATTAGTTTTATGGAGAAACCAACTCACTAGAGAAATACCCAACTCAATGGGTAATTGCACTCAGTTGCAAGTGTTGGATTTGACTAATAATGAAATGAGCGGCATAGTGCCCCTTCTACTTGGGAAAATGCAGCAGCTGGCCTGGCTTAATTTGAGAGAAAATCATTTTGTTAGTGGAAGTAGTGGTTTGTCCATTCTCACAGTGTTAACTAATTGCTCTGCCTTGGAACAACTTGATTTGGGATATAATTATCTCATAGGCATCTTTCCCACTTTAGTTGATCTCTTTTCAAATTCACTCTCTTCTTTATCTTTTTCCTCAAATGAAATTGGGGGAAACATACCAGATGGGATTGGTAACCTCACAAACTTGGCATTATTTAACCTACAAGAAAACCAATTTAATGGGACCATTCCATTTACACTTGGTAAAATTTTGAATATGGAAAGATTATATCTGGACAAAAATAGTTTACAGGGAAAAATTCCACAAAGTTTTGGCCAATCAAAAAGGCTTGGATTGTTATCACTCAATGAGAACATTCTTTTAGGACAAATTCCATAAAGTCTTGGTGAACTTCCACAATTAAGAGAATGTATTCTTCATCAAAATCAACTCTCAGGGAAAATACGTGCTAGTTTAGGGAGATGCAAGACTTTGGAAAAGGTGGACTTGGCAAACAATAAAATGACAGGATATATACCTCCCAAAGTTGCAGGTCTTGATAATCTTCAATTCTATTTCAATTTTTATGAAAATTTATTGCAAGGTTCTATTTTGGAAATGAGAAAAATGATTATGGTCCTAGCTATGGATGTTTCTCAAAACAAATTTTCTGGTGGCATTCCCAAAGCACTAACAAGATGCAAGGGGTTGGAATATCTAAATCTGTGTTGGAATGTGTTTGAAGGAACAATCCCACCATCACTGGCAGATCTACAAAATCTATAGTACATGGATCTTTATTGCAATAGATTTTTAGGTATGATACTAGTGGCTTTCAAAAAGATGAAAATGCTCAAGCATCTCAATCTCTCTTCAAACATGTTAACTGAAGAAGTACCAAAGGGAGGAGCTTTCACAATATTTGATGCCTCAAAAATTATGGGAAATATTGACCTCTGTGGTGGATGGATAAACTTTCTGCCATGCTCTCATTCCAATAAAAAACACCCATCACTCTCCAAAAATGTATTAATTCTTATTGTAGTTGGCATATCAATTTTGATCATGTCACTTCTCTTAGTAGTGTTTTCTTATAGATCATGCAAACATTCTAGTACCCGTACACTCAAAGTATGGCCTCCAAAAATTTCATATGAAGAACTTGTAGGTGCAACTGGTGGGTTTAGTGATCAAAATATTTTAGGAATTGGTAGTTTTGGGTATGTTTATAAGGGGATTGTAAAGAATGGTAAATATATAGTTGTCAAAGTTATCAAGTTGCAAGATGAACATGCCCACCAAAGTTTCAGTAGAGAATGTAATGCATTAAAGAGAGTACGACATCAGAATGTGACGCAAGGAGGGTAAGGCAAGAGGGGCCAAAGGTTCTCCCAACTACCAAACCACCTTGCAGTACAACAATGTAGAAGCAACAACAACACAGTGAGAGAGGGAACATCAGATGTATGTTATTTCATTAATTGATCAAACTCATTACATGTCGGGCTGTAAGGCCTTCCCAGTTTGGGCCATATGCATTCATAGAATTACAGAATTGATCCTTATACATGTGAGGTCAAAGACCTTCCTTACAATATCTGCAACAACTAATATTTTATCCAATTCATCTATGCTCTAAGAAATGATACCTAATTCTAAGAATAGAGAAGCAATAAATACAAGAGTCCACCAAAGAAGTTGGCGCTCAAATCCAAAAGAAAGACCCAGATTTAGGTCCACACAGATCCCAAGAGAGACCCCATAATTAATTAAGCCATGAAAATTAAATGCAGATGTCAGCCACCAGATACAAATCCAAAAAAAACAACTCATGCCAAGGATGACCAAGCAACATAGTGACTCGGGAAATGAACAACCCGAGCAACAAAAGACAAACCCAAGTGACAAAAGAAAGAACTTGAAAACAAGCATTCCTGAGCAATAGAAACCAAGCATTCCTGAGAAACAAAAAACACAATCATGCTCGAGCAAAAGAACCTGAGAAATAGAGACCAAGCATGCCCGAGCGATAGAACCCGAGCAACAGAGTATTAACCAAGCAGTCTCCAAACAAACTAAAGAACAAAAGTAAACATATTTTTGGTTGAGCACGATTTACAAGAACCCAAGATGCTCGTGCATCAGGTACTTGGGGTACAAGAAATGATTCCCTGAATCATGTATCAGGTCTAACCTAAAATGAATCTAACGTAGATTGAGAAATCCAAGATGAGTCCTTAATCGGTCTGTTCTTCCATTTTACCAGATACTCCATGTATTTCTTTCCTCTTGTACTTCTGCCAACTCTTTGTTTCAAGATCTTCTCAACTTCCTCTATCTGCTTCTTAGGATAATCACTTGGTATTTTTATTTCTTCATCAGGTTAATGATATTCATACAAGTCTAAAATATTTGATATAGGTGATATATCCATGTCATCAGGTAATTCAACTTCATAAGAATTTCCTCTATCAAATCTTCTTAGTATTTTTCAAGGACTAAATTTCTTCATCTTCAATTTTCCATATGTTCCCATAGGAAATATACCTTTCTTCAAATGAGCCATTACAACATCACCAACTTCAAATGTTTTATGTCTTCTTGATCTGTTTGCACTATCCTTGTATTTCTGATTACTTTTCTCTAGCTTCTGCTTTACATCTTCATGCAATGTCTTCATGAACTCAGAAAATTCTTCTACTTCAGCACTTCTTTTCTCTTCTCCAGCAATATATCTCAAGTTTGATATACCTCTTGGTTGTGTGCCATGAACAATATCAAAAGGTGTCTCTCTAGTACTTCTATTTACTCAGCTATTGTATGCAGATTTTGCTTGTGCCAACATCAAATCCCAATTACTTGGTGTGCCTCCAACTAGGCATCTCAAAAAATTACCCAAACTTTGGTTTACAACTTCTATTTGTCCATCAGTTTGTGGATGAAATGTAGAACTAAATTTAAACTCAGTATCAAACTTCTTCCAAAGTGTTCTCCAAAACTAGCTAACAAACTTACTGTCTCAGTCAGAGATGATACTCCTCAGTAATCCATGCAATCTAATAATTTCCTTAAAGAAAAGATCTGCTATATTTACTACATATGATGTTTTCTTACATGGTATGAAATGTGTCATCTTAGAAAATCTATCCACAATAACAAATATGGAATCATTACCCCTTGCAGTCCTCGATAAGCCAAGAACAATATCCATGCTAATATCACTCAAAGGTTTCTTAGGAATAGTAATTGGTGTATACAAACTAGTGTTCTGAATTACTCCTTTTGCCACTTGATAAACTCCACAACTTTTCACAAATTTTTGAGCATCCTTATACAATTGAGGCCAAAAATACCTTTTATTCAACAAACTCAATGTTTTATCAATACCAAAATGTTCGGCCAAACCACTACTATGTTTCTCCTTTATCATATTAGTTCTCATTGAACCTCTCGATATGCACAACTAAATACCCTTGAACAACATATCTTCCTGAATGAAATAGTCTTCATACTTACTTTATTGATTTGAATTAGGTACTCTTCACACTCTCCACTGCTCTGAAAAATCAGAATCGCTTTCATACAAATGTTTCATGTCATCAAAACCAAGAACTTCAATTCTCATTTGAGTCAACAAAGATCTTCTTTTACTCAATGCATCAACAACTCGGTTAGAAACTCCACTCTTACACTTTATCACAAATGTAAAATTTTGCAAATACTCTACCCATTTCATATGTTCTCGATTCAACTTATTCTGACTATCCAAATATTGCAAAGCCTTATGATCAGTATACAACAAAAATTCATTTGGCATCAAATAATGTCTCCATTTCTTCAAAGCTTGAACAACAACATAGAAATCTTGATCATAGACAAAATATTTCCTTTTGGCATCATTCAACTTTTCACTAAAGAAAGCAACAGGTTTACCTTCTTGAGTCAACACATCTCCAATTGTACTTCCACTTGCATCACATTCAACTTGAAATACCTTACTGAAATCGGGCAATGCTAACACAGGAAACTCAACAACTTTCAACTTCAAAGCTTCAAAACTCTTATCAACTCCATGTGTCCATTTGAATTCTCTTTTGTCTCCTCTCATTGTCTCAGTCATAGCATTACAAATAGAACTGCAATTTCAGATAAATTTTTTGTAAAAACTTGCCAATTCATGGAATAGTCTTACCTCAGTGATAGTCTTAGGTGTAGGCTAACTAAGTATAGCTTCAACCTTTTTATGATCCATCTTCAAACCATTAGCTGAAATCACAAAACCCAAATACACAAGCTCTTCTTTCATGAAGGAAAACTTCTTCAAATTTATCAGCAACTTTTCCTCTTTCAATCTCTGCAACACTTTCCTTATATGTATCAAATGTTCATCTCTAGTCTTACTGAATATATGAATATCATCCAAGTATACAATTACACATTTATTCAAGAATTTCTTCAAAACTTCATTCATTAACCTCATAAATGTACTCGGTACATTATTTAAACCAAAAGGCATAACCAACCACTCATACAAACCTTCCTTTGTCTTGAAAGCAGTCTTCCACTCATCACCTTCTCTAATTCTGATCTAATGATATCCACTCTTCAAATCAATTTTGGTAAAATACTTTGCTCCACTCAAACAATCCATTATGTCATCCATTCTCGGTATAGGAAACTGATACTTCACTGTGATATTGTTGATTGCTCTTGAATCAGTGCACATTCTCCATTCTCCATTCTTCTTAGGTGCCAAAATAGTTGGTACTGCATATGGACTCAAAATTTCTCGGATCAAACCTTTATTCAATAATTCATGAACTTGTTGGTTAAGCTCTTCATTCTTGGTTGATGTTAACCGATGTGGTGCTTTGTTTGGTAAACTAGCTCCAGGAATCAAAGCCATACAATGACTAATATCTCTCATTGGTGGAAAACTATCAGGTACATTATTTGAAATGATCTCCTTGTACTCAATGAGTAAATTATCAACTTCTACAGGAATTTCATCTTTTTTATTCTTACTTGATTTGTTAGGAATCAAAGCATAAAAGATATCATTTCTTTTCAAATCCTTAAGAAACTGTCTACCTTCCATCAGACAAAATTTCACAGATGTACATAACTCATCAACAGATTCTTCAACCAAAGGTAACAAAATTTGTTTCTTACCATCAACCCAAATAGAATATATATTCAATCTTCCATCATGTATAGCATGTCTATCATATTTCCAAGGTCTACCCAAAAAAATATGACAACAATCCATTGACATAATATCACACAACACCTTATCATAATACTTTCAAATTTTTCAGATTCACAAAACATTGTTCACTCACTATTAATGTGTGTTCATCCTTGATCCATGAGATCTAATAAGGTTTTGGATGCTTCATCCTCTCCAACTGCAATTTTGTGACCATTTCCTTAGATTCTAGATTCTCCGAGCTTCCACTGTCAACAATGACATTCCAAAATTTGTCTGCAACTCTACATCTGGTCTTGAACAAAAATTTTCTGACAGGATGTTGCTTATCCTTCTCACTCCATAGTATCCTTCAGATCATGAGATTACTTTTAGGTTCATTAGGTGACTCTTCTTGCACCAAAGCATTTCTGCTGCTACTGCCTTTCTTGCTTGCATGTGTACACTCAAAATATTTATGTCCTTCCTCACCACAATTGTAACAAGTTAATTGGAACCCTTTTCTTCTATAACCACCTTGAGAGTAATTACCTCTTCCTCGGTATGAACTTCCACCTTTCCATCCAGTCTTTCCCTTATCTTGAGATGTGTCTGAATTTGACTTGACTAGTTCAGATCTACTATTCCCACCATGAGATCTACCTCTTCCTCTAGGGAATCTACCACCTATACCTCTTTGTCTTTGTTCATATCTTATGTTCAACTTTTCCTCAGATTTTTGGGAAAACTGATATGTCTCTTCAATGCTTTCCATTTTGACCAAACTGATCTCATCTTGTATATAAATTCTCAATCCATTCAAGTATCTTGCTACTCTTTCTACTTCATCTTCAACATCTCCAGATCTGATGTCTAATCTGTAGAATTCTTAAGTATAGTCTTTTTCTGATTTATCTTTCTACTTCAAAATTTGCATTCTCCTAATCAGGTTAATCTGATAATCACAAGGTAGAAACTTGCCTTTCAATTTGTTTACCATCTTATCCTATAACTTGATTTTGTCTTTACCTTTCTTCTTTCGATCCAATTGCAGATGCTCCCACCATAAGGATGCATGACCTTTCAACTTTGTGCTTGCAATCTTCACCTTCTTGTCCTCTTATACATTCTCATATTCAAAACACTTTTCCATCTTAGTTATCCAGTCAATTGATTCATCAGAATCCAACTTTCCTCTATACTCAAGAGGATTAAACTGAGGTGTGGACTTCAAACTTGTCAATGCTCGCAGGAATCTCTCTTCTTCCTGGTCCATCACAGGTGCAGGTGCAATGCCACCTTGTACCTCTTCAAATTCATTATCACTAATATCTTCAAGATGTCTTCCTCTGCACTGGGCTATCTCAATGGCTTCCAATCTAGAAGCTATCTGTCTATGCATATTAGCTAGACCTGGATCTACATTTACTCTCCCATGAACCATCTTTAAACCCTCTGCAATTGTAGGCTAGATCACAATCTACTACTCCACTAAAATATCACCAACAAGGGTTAGGGTTTACAAGAAGGAACATAGATCTCACCAATGCTCTGATACCACCTGATGCAAGGAAGGTAAGGCAGGAGGGGCCAAAGGCTCTCCCAACTACCAAACTAGATTTTAGTAACACAACAATGCAGAAGCAGCAACAACACAGTGAGAGAGGGAACAATAGATGTATGTTAGTTCATTAATTGATCAAACTCATTATATGTCAGGCTGTAAGACTTCCCAGTTTGGGCCATATACGTTCAAATAATTACAAAATTGATCCTTATACATGCAAGGTCACAAACCTTCCTTACAATATCTCCAATAGCTAACCTTTTATCCAATTCATCTATGCTCTAAGAACTAATACCTAATGTTAAGAATAGAGAAACAATAAATACAAGAGTCCACCAAAGAGGTTGGTGCTCAAATCCATAAGAAAGACCCAAATTTAGGTCCACACAGATCCCAAGAGAGACCCCATAATTAATTAGGCCACAAAAATTAAATGCATAAGTCGACTACCAGATCCAACTCCAAAATAAACAACTCGGGCCAAGGATGACCGAGCAATAGAGTGACTCGGGCAATGAACAACCTGAGCAACAGAAGACAAATCCGAGAAATAGAAGAAAGAACTCAGAAACAAGCATGCTTGAGAAAACAAAACCAAGCATGCCCGAGCAACAAAAAACACAAACATATCTAAGCAAAAGAACCCGAGAAAAAGAGACCAAGCATGCTTGAGCAACAGGACCCGAGCAACCAAGCATTAACTGAGCAGTCTCCAAACAAACTAAAGAACAAAAGTATTTTGGTTGAGCAGGATTGCCAGGAACCCAATATGCTCCTACATCATAATGTAATTAAAATTATTTCAACATGCTCCAACCTTGATTTCAAAGCTTTTATTCTTCCATTCATGTCAAATGGAAATTTAGAGAAATGACTATACCCTTCTGAAGGGGGTAGATGCAGATTAAATTTGAGTGATCAAATAAGGATAGAAATGGAGATAGCACAAGGAATAGCATACCTTCACCATTATTTCTTTATTCAAGTGATTCATTGTGACCTCAAGCCTAGTAATATTCTATTAGGAGATGACATGATTTCATACATAGCAGATTTTGGCATTTCTAATCTTAGTTTTGGCAAGTCCATGGATTCTTTGAATTCTTCAGATGCACTTAAAGGATCTATTGGCTACATTGCACTAGGTACAATTTTTTTTTTTTTCTCTCTACATTTCACTAGTTTTCTTTGTTTAGCTTTTAAACCATCAAATGCTCCAAATGAATTAGGAGTAATTTATTCTTCTTTGATTGTTATTATAGAGTATGGAATGGGTGGAAACCTTACTACAAAAGGAGATCTATATAGTTATGGAATTTTAGTTTTAGAGTTGTTGACAGGAAAGAAACCAACGGATGACATGTTTATTGAAGGAATCAATCTACAAAAATGGATAGATTTGCATTTTCTGAATAGAATCTCAAATGTGGTGGATAATTTCTTGCTTATAGGTGTTCATGATTCAGAGACACCAATGGTAATGGAATTCCTTACTCAATTTATACAAATTAGGTTGTTTTGCACAAGAGAGTCACCTCAAGAGAGACCTAATACGATTGAGATAGTTGATAGACTAAATACAATTAGAGGTGCATTTCTTAGTACTCCTAAAACTCATCAACTACCAGTAGATATCACACCTTTTATTAATAATGAAAGAAATACTACTGAGTTAGGAAACAAGGGAAGTTCGTCTACATCTACATCCTAGGCCCATAAAGTTATTCTTTTTTTTTGTTGTGTCAAATCCAAAACACATCATGTCCTTATGTATTATTTTGGATAGTATAGTCTATTGTAAGAAGATGAAGTAATGTTATAATGTTTCTTACTTGTGCTACCTATATGGTATAATATTGTGACATGATTTGAGTCCTCACATTTGAAATTGTGAGTGGAAAGAAGATGTGGATACGATGTTTTTTAGACATATCAATCATTTGGATACATGGTTAAATATACATCTTTATAGAGAGGAAAATCTCATAGAAGAGAGATAATTTTTATTATTGCTGAATAAGATTAATAGTATATTAGTTTTTGAACATTGAATAAATGTTGAGTTTTATTCCTTTTTACAATTATAATAACAAAATATTTAGAAATAAATGATTTCTTTTAACAAAATACATGATAAAATCTACCATGTGTCTAAGATACTGAGATATTATGATAGGTTGTGGCAAATACATCCTCAAATTTACTAAAATCTATTTCAATCACCATTATTTAAACAAAAAGCTAAAAGATGAGACATAGGAGAAGGAGAATGCTATTGTTAACTAAGAAGTTAAGTGATTTAGTTATTAGATATTAACAATAGGAAATTTTATAACTTAAAGCTACACAATTCATCCTTCCATAAATATTTTATTGCACACTGGTAAAACCTAAAGGACTAGTATAAGGTCAAGAGCAGGTGAAAATTCCCTTTTATTTCCATAAAAGTCATGTGTATGATGACATGATTACAACATTCTTTAGTAATATCATGATTTCTACCATCTCCATTAACAATGCCATTTGAAGAAGCATAGTTAGTGTTCATTGTGTGCATATATATAAATATATACACATATACATACATATACATACATACATACATACATACATACATACATACATACATATGTATGTATGTACGTATGTATGTTGTTGAACTAGGGCAGACAACTAAGAGGGGGGATGAATCAGTTGTCACAAAATTCAAGCAACTTAAACCTTCTTTTAGATCTAATAATTAACCATGAAAACATAAATCAACAACACATCATGAACGCGCATAACACCAATATTTTACTATGGAAACCCGGTTAAGGGAAAAACCATGGTGGGGATGAACCCACAAGATAAGTATACTCTGATAAAAGTATTATACCCTGTTAGAAGTATTACAATGAGAATAAACATGCATTCAGGCACACTACCTAGAGCCCACTCCTCAAAAATGAAAAACAACAGGGCTAACTACCGAGGGAAAGCTCACTTCCTTATACAAAATTGGACAACATCTATAGATCATGAACTGGGAAATAACATCTCCTCCATGTCTGGACCAGTTCTATTGAAGCACAACTTTCTTTTTCACACTTTCTTTTCTACCTTCAAAGATGTATGCATTCAACTCATTCGCATATCCACATCCACATTACCATACATGATACATGATCATTACATTTATTTATACATTACATCAACCTTGGAGAGATCATCAAGGCCAGCCAAACACTTACCACTTATTACAAAATTATAATCATACTCAATACAAAATTATAAGTGGGCGAAGCAATGTTGGCCAATACATAGCACAGACCAAAATCTTTCACCTCAAACATGAAACACCTCCAAAAATTACGCTTCAAACATCCACAACATGCTACAATAATCAGGTCATCCAAGAACATGAAGAACACCAATATACTGACATAAATCATCAATTATGAGCACAACGATCAATACAGACCAGAAACATGAAAGACACATGATCTAGAAACATCCACAAGCACCATGAATCACCATAGCAACATTCACACCAACATAAATTACTGGAATCATATCATCATCATACTAAACATCAAGAACACTACCTACAATGAATGTCAACCTTGAGAAATTAGTCACGAAGGATGAAACCATGAACGAATTGAATTGAGGACACACATCAATGTCCCAAATATTCTACACAGATCCATAGAGAAATATATTATAATGCAGAGAAATGCAGATCAAAATAATATCAGTCTGTCACCACTGAATAACTAGAAAACTAGTTAGAACATAGATACCCATAACTCACTAAAATCATTAAGTGTACTTTGATAGTTGAACCAAATCAGATATAGAAATCCCTCAACACACTCTTTAAATGCCAAAATTTGATTTCCATCACACTTGCTATGGAGAGCAAACTAACTCACTGAATTTCATAGAAACATTGTCCCAGACAGAGAAATATGTTGACATCAATGACAACACATCACTCAAGCACATATTTGCATAGTAGAAATACCACCTTGAAGTCTATTATGTCCCAAGTCAAGCCTAATTAAAAAGGACATGTTTCCTAAGAAAGGTGGGATAATACCTGTCAATTTGTTTACTCGTAAGATCATGATTTCTAAATTTGAAAGGAGACCTAGTTCAGAGGGAATGCTTCCACTTAAATTGTTATATGACAGTATGAGATATTGTAAAGAATGACAGCCTCCAAGAGAGGATGGAATGTAACCTTCCAAGTTGTTGTAAGCCAACTGAAGCACTCTCAAGCGAAATAACCTTCCAAGCTGATATGGAATATGGCCTTGGAAGCTATTATTTTTGAGATTGAGTAGTCTAAGGAAGGAAAGATTTCCCAGAAAGGGAGAGATGGGGCCAATTAATCCCATACCAGTTAGATTCAATGAAACCACATGCTGCCGATGAGAAGAGCAGACAATTCCAGTCCAATAGCAGAAGGTGTGATTGGGAGACCAATCAAGCAAGGAATCAAATGGGTCCAAAAGGAGAGCAGATTTGAAAGAAATGAGAGATTGGTGATCAGAATAATTAGAAGGCTTTGTCATATGAAGAGGCAACGCAGAGAGACAGAAAAAGAGAAGCAGGGGAGGCAGCAGCATTATCTTCATTCTTAGCTTGCTTTGCATGTAAGCCCAAATAACATATGCTTGGTTTAAGACTGAGAAACATTTTATAATTTTCTCTAGGGGTGATGAATGATGTGAAGAATGAAGATGAGCTACACGACAAATTTCAATGCACGACTTGACTTGACTTTGTTATAGAGATTTAAACTTTGACAACTTTGCCACCATAAGTATGGCATAAGGAAATTCGTACCAAGAGATACTTGTGGGAAAGAGAGGATTAGTAGCAAGTCAAGTCAAGTCATTGCCTAATTATAACATTTGGAAACTTTAATCATTTAATGAAATTTTTTTATTTTATTTTTCATGTTTTAGTGGATGTCCATATTGTTTGTGGAAAAGAGAGGATTACTATCAAATCAAGTCATTGTTCAATTATAACATTTGGAAAATTTAAACATCTAATAAAATTTTCTCGCTTATTTATAACATTTAGAAAAATTTGCCATTTAATGAAATTTTCTTTCTTTATTTTTCATGTTTTAGTGGATGTCCATATTGCTTGTGGAAAAGAGAGGATTAGTATCATGTCAAGTCATTATTTAATTATAACATTTGGAAAATTTAAACATCTAATGAAATTTCTCCGCTTTTTTAATGTTTTAGTGGATGTCCATATTGCTTGTAGAAAAGAGAGGATTAGTACCTAGTCAAGCTAGTCAAGTCATTAGCTAATTATAACATTTGAAAAATTTGAATATCTAATGATTTTTAATGTTTTAGTGAATGTCTATATTGTATTCTAAGATGTAGGAAAAAGTATGTTGACAAATATAGTAGAATTTGTCTATATAACTCATTTACTTGACATATTTTTGAAACCTTTTCAATAGATTGTATATGTCAAAAATCATTAGAATGGATAATAACACATTTCTTTAACACTTTATTTTAAACTTGTTTATGTTAATACTATTATTAGTGTGTCGAACATACTAAACATGGTGCAATGATCTCGAGGTTGTCAATTATATGATGGCTTTCCAATATAGGCCATGTTGTAGAAAATTCAATACCTAACTACTAATGGGAAAAATAAAAAAATCTATCCAACCACAAAAAATACGAAATGGACCTCATGCCTCAACATACATACAACATCTAGATACCTCACCATACATATAACCAAAAATGTCAGCACAGTTAATGTTAACAATAGTCATGTTTAAGCAGGAGGAAAATTTAATTTTTTTTTAAAATCTATTTAACTAAGAAATCGATGGTAATACTACTACCCAATACGGTGGTGGCCAATGGTAACACCTTTGGCCTACCTTTATTTCCAGATCCCTAGAGTATCTCTCTTGTGGGGTCTAAGGTGTGTCTTGGGGTAGTGGCCCCTTGCCCCCCATCTTCTATTTTAGAGTTGGGTTGCCCTACTCCTTTTGGACTTGAAGATGGATAAATACTTCCTTCTTATGAGGCCTCGGTTGGGTTTAGCCCATGTTCCTTGGTTCTCACCTTGGAGAAGGTAGGTATACTTGGGCGTCAACCCTCCATCCCCTCTTCCCCATCCAAGGCCCTCCTTGTTTCTCCCTCTGTGTTGGTGGTATCTTCGGCTGTTACTCCCGTGATCACTACTGGCTCTATGGGCGCTATGGGTTGCAAGGAGATGGATTGGAAAACCCAGCAAATAAAAACCAGAAATAAGAAAATTAATGTTGGTGTAGATGTCAGACTGGGAAGGCCATCTTAAAGGGTCAGAAGGAAGAAGGATGCTGCTAAAGAGATTTTTGTAGGTAGGCAGCTAACCCTTGACCTCAACCAAAAAGGTAAGAAATGATTATTCTCTCCTAGAATATTTGGAGCCTAAATAACCCCCAGAAACATTTTATTGTTAAACAGTACATCTCTAACTACAGAGTGGACATTCTTTTACTTTAGGAAGTCAAGATGTCCTATGTGAATTTTGAAATTTTGGTAGGGAAGTTATGGACAGGGGACCATTTTTTCTACTTTGAGGGTTTGGGGGCTTCTATAGGTATTGCCACTTTGTGGAATCCTTCCAAGGTTAAGGGGGGTGCCCTAAGTTTCTCCCAACACTACCTTACAGTTTATTTCACCTCTTCAACAACACTTTGAAAATTCTTTAATGTTTACATGCTTAACACCCGCCATGGTAGAAGGGTTGTGTGGGAGGATCTTTTCTCTTCTTTCCTCTCCCTCCATGATTCTAAGATTTTGGTGGCTAGTGACTTCAATTCCCCATGTTCCCCTGAGAGAAAATTGGAGGTCTTATAGATTACACTGACAACATGGGGGATTTTTCTAGCTTTGTCTGCCTAAATGGTCTATTTAATATTGAGTTGAAGGGTAACCCCTTCACCTAGACTAACAACAGGCCTCTTGGGTTTTGGGACCTGCTTCCTTGCTCTCTTATCTTCCTACAACTACCTCAAACCACAATCCCCTTTTGCTTAAGTGGGTGGATGGGAAGAGTCCTTATCCTGCCCCATTTAGATATGAAATCATGTGGGCTTCCCATCCTAACTTTCGTGATAAATTTGTGCATTGGTGGCCAACCCTAGAGAGGGGCACTACGATGTTCCAGGTGGCTTTGAAACCTGAATTCATTAGAGGGGCTATCAAAGGGTGGAGAAATACCACCTTTGGGGATATCTTTAAAACTAAGAAGAAGCTTTTTGGAAAAATTGATGACCTCCAATATTATATGGCTGTTGGCGATCTCTCCCTAGACCTCCACATGGATGAGGAGAAAATGAGGAAATGATGGAAAGATGTCATGGATAAGGAGGAAGTTTTTTGGAAGAAGAGATTCTGGGTCCTTTGGTTGAGGGAGGGAGAACATAAAACTTCCTTATTCCATCGGTCTTCTTGTAAGCACAAGAAGATGAATTCTATAAACACCCTTCAGGACAATCTGGGTGTGGAAATTTCTGATCTGGTTCACCTTGGAATGTTGGCTACTGACTACTTCATCAACACTTTTTCCAATGTTAATTTTGGCAGTTTGGAGGTGTTACAAGATCATCTCCTCTCTCACCTCCCATGGTCTGTTACCTTGACTGATAATGATACACTCCTTTCTCAGGCATTGGAGGAAGAAGTTTGAAGGGTTGTTTTTTCAATGGGGGCTTACAAGGTGCCTGGGCCAGATGGCTTCCCCTCGGCATTCTTTCAAGAATTATGGGACATTGTTAGCAAGGATGTGACAAGGGTTACGAGTGACTTCTTCAGGACTGGGGAGTTCCTTAGACAACTTAACGACACTTATATTGTGTTAGTGCCCAAGTGTAGGGGACCCTCGAGCTATGGAGGACTTCAGACCTATAAGTCTCTTCAACACCCTCTACAAGGTCTTATCCAAGATTTTGGTTAATCACACTAAACCCCTAATAAGCAAGATAATAAGTCCCAATCAGAAGGGGTTCATCCCTGGCAGGAAAATCATGAATGTGGCCATCACCACCCATGAAATCCTACATTCAACTAACCATAGCAAATCTGTGGGGATGGCCTTCAAACTTGATATACCCAAAGCCTATGATAAGGTCAATTGGACCTTCCTCTATAAGGTGCTCTTTGTTTTTAACTTCTCACAACCATTCATCAAATTTATCAAGGTTTTCATGGAGACTGTTAGATTCTTGGTGCTGTTGAATGACAAACAGGTACCAAATTCTCCTCCGGCAAAGGTCTAGAGCCAGGGGGACCCCCTATCTCCTTACCTCTTTATTCTTCTAGCTAAGGTCCTTGGTCACATAATGATGCATTTGGTCTAGTCAAGTAGTATCCAAGGGTTTAAGCCTACTACCACCCTCCCCCTCGGACCTGCAGTAGTTTGTTGATGACACCTTATGTTTTGGTGCCTCTTCAGTGAGGGAAGCTTGTGTTTGGAAAACTCTGCTGGATGACTATGCTACTGCTTTTGGACAACACATTAACTTCCACAAAATTAGTTTATGCTTCTTCAACACAAACTCTTTAGTCCATGACAAAATTCTGCAAATTATGGGATGGAAATTTGATTCCCTACCAACGACCTACCTTGGGCTTCCCCTAACGACTAAAGATGTGAAGAATAAATTATGAAAAACCATTCTTGAGTAAACTCAATGGAAATTTGTTGGATGGAAGCAGAAGCTCCTTAGCAGCATTGGTAAGCTCCAGTTACTCTCTGCCTCATTACAAGGCATCCTTGTGTATTTCCTTTAAATTTTCAAAATTTATGGTATAATGGCTGACAAACTTGAGAAGATCCAACACACTCTCCTCTGGTCTGGCTGTGAGGAGAAAAAAAGACTCCCCCTAGCCTGCTGGGACAAAGTCTGCTTTCCTAAGAATCTGGGTGGCTTGGGATTAAGGAAAATTTTAAACCTAAAAAGAGCTTTTCTTTCTAAGGTCATCTGGTCTCTGATCCATGGATCTTATGAATGGTGCAAAATAATGGAAGCCAAGTACTTGGACCATGGTTGCTTTTGCAAAATCTTCATGGTGCATGGACACCCCCAAGGTTCCAAGATTTGGAACAACATTCTCAAATGTAGAAGCATTCTGGACAAATGCGTTACTTGGAAACTAGGCAATGACATTGACATCTATTTCTAGGAGGATGCTTGGCTGCCTGACATCACTCCAGGGTCTTCAAAGTTCTCTTAGCTCAGGAACATCCTTACTCTCCAGATTGGTACTTTGGTTTCAAATTATATCAAACATGGGCGGTGGATTGAATTCTTTCCTCTTCTGCATGATAGGCCTGATCTTGTCCTTCTTGCTACTGATCTCAAGGAGTTGCTTCATACTTCCCACATTCCCCTAATTGACTGCTTAGATAGAATCCTTTGGGCCCACACTGAACACATGGGCTTTTCAGTCAAAATGACCTATAATTTGTTGATTAAGGAGACTGTTGATACTTCTTGTTGGAAGATGGTTTGGGGATCTTAGCTCATCCCTAAGGTGAACTTCTTCTAGTGGACCATGCTCCATGGTAAAATCCTTACTTTGGATAATCTGATCAAAAGGGGTTTCAACTTGGCTATTACGTGTTGTCAGTGCAAAAAGGTGGAGGAGAGCATAAATCACATCTTGCTGCACTATGAGTTCTCCTTGGAGGTCTAGCAGCAGATCATTCCTCATAGCAACCTAAATTGGGTTTTCAACAAGGATATACAACACTATGCTAATGAATGGAACTCCCAATCCCAACACCCTTTGATTAATTTTTGTTGTGGTACCAAATCCCCCCTATTTTTTTGTTAGGCTCTTTGGAAGGAGCATAATAATAGAATCTTCTGAGAGGAAGAGCTATCCCCTACTGTGGTCTTCAACTTAGGTGCCAAGTTTCTGTAGGAGAGCTTATTGATAGCTCATTGGAAAAGCCAAACCACCCCCCTTCAGATGCAGATATCAGGTTAGCCAAGGTATAGTGCATTGCTAAGGGATTTGATAGCTATGACAATGCTAAAATCATCATCAGGCAAGCTACTTTATGCCCCTCGCCCCCAAACCTACAAGGCACAAGCTCAATTTTGATGGTGTTTCTTGCAGGGGGAAGTAGGCAGGGGGCAACATCATCCATGACCATGGGGGGTGTCTGGTTGCTACTCTTTCTGGCCCACTTCACAACTAGACTATCAATCAAGTAGAGGGCATGGCCTTCCTATGAGGTCTTAAAATTTCCATAAGCATGGGCTGCACAAAGCTGGAAATTGAGGGCGACTCCAAAATCATGATTGATGTGGTACAAGGCAATTCCAAGGCTCACTAGAAAGTGGACCTTATATTAATTGACATTCATGGATTTCTGGGTAGGCTCGAAATGATTAATATTAGACATGCCTATAGGGAAGGGAATTCTGTTGCGAACTCCATGGCTGTTGTTGGTCTATTGTTTGACAAAATTTATTGTTGGAGGGTTATCAGTCAGCTCCCTAAGACTACTCAAGACTTGCTTGTGTGGGAAATGAGCACTAGTAACAATACTCACTATGATGTTTGAAATCTACTTTTTGATTTGGCAGACTAAGGTTGGGCCCACCACCTCTCCCTCTCTAGCTACTTGTGTTGGGTATGATGTTTTTTGAAACCTCACCACTTCTATGATCATTATGAGGGTGTAGATGTGGCCAATCCTGAGTCCAAAAGTTTATTTGTGTCATTATTTTGAGTTGCTGCTTTCATGGCAAGTGTGAATTATGGAGAGTTGTCATAGATTTGCGGTGGATTGCCTTAATGGCTTCTATCAATTGCAACGCCATTCTCACATGTTTACTCTCCCTATAGATCTGGCGATGCATTTTAAAGGGCCGCGTAATTACTACCCTATTAATGGGTTTAATTATGAGACAATTACTTCAATGATAAGATACGATTTCTACTTTACCTTCTTAGCTTTTCACTGGAGTTGTTTTGGAAATAGGTGTTTTTCCTAGTATTTCCATAGAATTTCTTTCCTGCTAGACAAGATTTTACCCTAAGAGCCACATTTTTCTCTTTGGGTGGGCGCGTTTGTTATTGTGCTATACTAGGCTAGAAATGGGTGGCGAAAGACATAAAGTGGAACCAGACAAAGTTGTGGAGGAATTTACCTCCGACCCTATGGTTATGTACTTCTGTAAAGAAGGTGGTATCCTTCCCTTCCTGGAAGGTATAACTATGCATGATGAAACGATCTCCAAATAGTTTGTGGCATCTTGAAGTGAAACGAGGGTTTCAGTGAACAATACTTCATTTGAGATCAACGAAGATGTTATTGGCAAGGCCACTGGCCTACCCACCACAAGCCAAAAATGAAGAAAGACTAGAAAAGCTCCATACAAGATGGACCTCATCCAGTTCTTCTGAATCCTTGAGGAGAGCCCTATTCCTAGACATGGCATATACAACATTTTTGAGCTACCTGATTTTTTACCAAAGATGTGCAAGATTGTCATTAAGTACTTCATGCTGGAGGGATGGTATGAGACCTTTTACAACTACCATTTGCCTTTTTAAAACCACATAAGGTATAAATTTTCAATTTCCATTATGTTCTTTCTTTTACACTCTATGGAGAATAATGTTGTTGATGTGGCAAAAGCCAAGTCTTTGGGGAAAAAGCTGGTTATCATTCACTAGGGCCTTATGATGAGGCTATACAATTTTCACTGTGCCCTTTGCCCTCTTTCCACCATCTCTATTTTTGTGAACACCCAACCTCCTCCTTCACCCTCGGTTTCTCTAAACAAGGACATCATCCCTACTCCCTTTGGTTCTAAGGGTTATTCTACCCCTGTTGCTAGCTCCAATTCCTCTAAAATTCAACCCACCCCTGACTCCTTGACCTTACCTGTGAAACTTCCAACTAGCACCCCAGCAAAAAATGTAAGAAAATTTTAATCAATCTGGAAACCACTGAGACTGTGGACCCCTAGCTTGGCCAAACCATCCACTCTACTAGAATGGTGAAGGAAAAGTGCAAAAAGGCCATACAGAAACTGTTGACCTAGGAGATCTTGGCGGGCTTCGATAGCCGCGAAGGTGCTGATACTATCATGAACCTGGCAGAGGATAAAGACATTAACCAGAACATTTCCAAAGAAGAAGTAGGGGAGACAAAAATTCCTTATGAGGAGGTTGGAAAGATTGGCATGTGCGGGGTGGTGAGAAAATTTAAACATCAGATTGCCCAACTGGAGAAGAATGTGATGCAACTAAAGAAGGACATGGAGGAAACCAATAAACAAGTGATGGACGTTAGCAAGTTTTCTTTGAAGGTCATGCATGCTTCCTCTACCACCCTGTGTATGTTAAATGAGAAGGGCTCTGATGGGAAGGTGGTGGAGGAGTGAGAGGACTTGTTTCTGTCAAAGTGCTTATGGAAAGGAAACTGGTCTAGCTTCTCACTTCTGGTGATGTCGCGGATAGCCCTCTTGGCTATGTTTTTTTTTTCTAGTTATAATTTTAATACTAAGACTTTATTGATGATCTAAAACCCTATGTGGCATGTTTTTAATATGTTTAATCTCTATACTCTAAACTCGTTGGTTTTTGTTACCAAGCACATGTGTTGGTGCTCTGGTTTCTTTATTTTTGTTTTTGATAGAGGTAGATGGTTGTGATGTTTTACTTCGAATCGCACTCTAGGTTTGGTTAGTTTCTATTAATTTCTCTCTAGAGTGTTGTTTATGTACCTTGGGCCAGTACCCTCTTGCTGTTGCTTTTTTCAAAAGCACAATTTCAAAAATATTTGAATATAATCCCTCCAATTTGATTTAGATTTTCTTTTTTTCTCAAACAAAACTCTTTGAACTTCTAACCTAGATTTTTTGTATTTTCTTGTAGAATGAGGAGCTTTATCTATAGAAGAACAACTACTCGGAGAGGTTAGCTTACTTTTGTCTCAATCAAAATCTCAAAAGCTTGGGATTTGATGCAACAATTTGGAAATCCAAGCCCAAACATGAATGAATCTTCCTTCTTGGTTACTTATAAATGCTCCCTTGCTTAGCAAATTATACCCGAAATAAAAGAGTCCATTTTAATATTTACTATTATGCCATGGTTGAGCTTTTAGATGGGTTTTGTGTAGGGAAATATGATTTCATGAATGTTCTTGTGAGGAATAGGAGGTAGAAAAGCACCCGGATATTGGTGCACATGGATTTCAAAACACAGTTTGAGATTGAACTTTTATGAGTTTTGGTTTCAAAGTAGAAAGTTCTAGATTTTTCTTTTATTAGTTTTGGTTTCAAAATTTCACTCTCTTTTCTTATATTTTATAATTGTATTTGATGTTTTCATATCTATTGTGTTTGAGTTATAATTTTGTTTCTATTTTGTGTATTTTTTATGTGGATCATGATTTCTTAATGGGGATGAAGGTAGCAACAAAAAGGACTCTAACTCTATGGAGTAGATGAATTTCAGATGTGGCAAGAAAATAGAATGACTTTTGGGGATTTTGACCAAACCATTGATACAATAGATAATGCCTCATTCTCTGAGGTCAATGGATGTGTCAGATCCACCCACTCCTAAGGATGTGGATTTTGGAGCCCAATTGGAACTTCTACTTCTTTCCCAAGATGATCAATTAAGGCAAGTAAAATTTCATCTATTCTCCCGGAACAACCAACACACACCACCTATTAACTTTGGCATAAATTTGATGATTTATATATGTGACCAGTTCATAATCTCATATTTCTTCATAAAGTTTTATCCTATCTTATACCATGGTTTGGACACTGCAAGAAAGAAACCATATCATGCCAAATAGTTTGTGCATGGTTCATATGAAATGTATGCAGAAGCGTATTTGGTTAATTACATGCAAATGAAACCAAATACATGCTTAATTTATTTATCTAGAAAGAATTATGAATTGCTATCAACATTGCTGATAGCAAACTCCCAGGAGCATGTTTATACATTTATTTGCAAATGCATGGAAAGGTTTTTCATTAAGATGGTAGGAAAGCAAAGAGAGTGTTAAAATCAGGATGTGTCAAATGATAACAAGAAAATAGATATTATTAAAGTAAAAATGATGTCATTCACATTGTTTTATAGAGTCAAATTCAAAATCAATGAGTTAATTTTCCATCAAGATAAATGTAATATGGATATTTACTGGCAAAAATTTAGATAGAATATTTTTTCATTTCAACAATTCAAATAAGTTATATTGACTATGATAGAAATGATCATTCATTTCTAGAACAATTGAAGCTTCAAAATAATAAGTAAACAATTAATAACAAAATTTTACAAAAATATCATAAAAATATCTGTTTATACGAATAGAAAAAGAAATAAAATTAAGACAATTGTTCAAATCAATTTAAAGAAAATATTAATAAATATTAAGAAAATTTTGTTTTAGATTTAGCTAGTGTGATTTACTTCAAATAAATAAAAATATAATATCAAGTTTTTAAGTTGATTTTTAAAATCTATAATAGGAACAAATTTTCACAATCACAAAAGAAAATATAATAAAAATTGAACTTGAGTTTTTAATGAAGAAAGTAAACTAGCTTATATATATTACATAATCTATAGCGAAGCGATAGTTATTGAGGCTTTAATTTTTATAGTATATAATTTTTTATCAATTATTAAATTAAAGCTTCGAGAATTCTCAGCTTCCATATATATATGCTTGTAGCATCGACAAGTGCAACACAAAAGAACTAAAAAATTATTTAGTAATATCAAGGCCAATAATTTATTTATTATTTATTATTTAAATAAACTTTTGAAAAGGTTTCACCGTCTAGTATGTTGGTTAAATGGTTGTTGCACGTTGTTTTGCTCACCAAGTTTCAAACCTTGGTTGGGTCATTGTTATCGTGTTGTGCCTTTACGCAGGTGGAAAGTGTTTAATTAATTTTTAAATCATAATATTTTAATTATTTAAATATAATATATTATTTATTTTCTATAGACTATTAAAGATATATATTTTATTTATTTATTTTCAAATAATTTTAAATGTAAAATCTTATAAAAAATAACTAGGAAATATAATATAAATAATTTGATCCTGAATAATTTTTAGATTAATTTATATTATTTTATTAAATATAACTTTAATAAATTTAATTTTAAAAATATATCTAATAATTCTACTCTAATAAATATAATATAAAAATATAACTTTCAATATTTTGTCACTAACTTTTTTAATTATGTCAAATGTTTAATTATGTTATTTAGTTTAAGTAATTAATTAAATTTGGAGTTGTGATTCAATTTGGTTTATTGTTTAATTATGTTGAGGGTTAAGGTTTGATTTGGTTTAGGGAACACATGGTAAGGGTTCAATTGGGTTTAATGTCCAATTAGGTTTATGGTTAGGGTTCAATTTTGTTTAGCTATAAGATTCTACTTGCTTAATTTCTTACTTAGGTTTAGGGTTGGTTTGATGTATAGATTTAATCTCCATTATATAGGGTTAGGGTTCCATCTGGTTCAATGCATAGTTAGGTTTAGGGTTACAATTCAATTGAGTTTACTATTAGAAATTGGGTTCAACTTTTTTTAGGGTTAGAGTTAAATTTAGTTTACTTTTGGTGTCAGGGTATAATTTGGTTTGTGATCAGAGTTCAATTTCATTTTTTATTGAATTATTTTTAGGGCTATTTTTCAATTTGCTTTAGTAAAATAGTTAGTGTTTGATTTGGTTTAGATACTGGGTTTAATTTTTTTATGTTTAGGATTCAATTTTGTTTAATATTTAATTAGGAGTAGGATTAGGGTTCAATTTAGTTTAGTGTTAGGGTTTAGTTTAGTGTTGAGTTCCAATTTGTTTTAATATTACTATGAGGGTTCAATTGATTTAAGGGTTTGATTCAGTTTGGTATAGGGTTAGCGTTAGATTTTATAAGTTTTATGACAAGAGTTTAATTTGGTTCAATGTGAGGGTTAGGGTTGGATTTAGAGTTTTCAAGTATTCTTTAGTACTTAATTATATTGAATTAGGGATTAATCTTGGTTTAGTATTAGAGTTACAATATATATTGGTCTACAATTGGAATTGAATTTGGTTTCATGTTCAGGTAGTCTTCAAGTTAGTGTTTAATAATATTTATTATTAAGATGCAAATTAGTTTATTATTTAATTAGGTTTAGCGTTAGAGATTAGTTCAATTATGTGTTAAGGTTATAGTTCAATTAAGTTTAAGGTTATAATTTAATTTGGTTTAGAGTTAGGGTTGAATATGGTTTAGTGTTAAGGTTATGATTCTATTTGGTTTACTATTATCATTCAATTTGGCCTCAGGTTTATGGATAGGGTTTAATTTAGTTTAGGATTATGGTTATGGTTTAATCTGATTTAGGATTATGGTTCTACTTATAATATTATTCAATTACATTCAAGGTTAACATTTAATTTAGTAAATAATGAACATAGGGCCAGGGTTCAATTTGGTTGAGTGTCTAATTAAATCTAGGGCTCAAGTTTAATTTAGTTTAGGTTTAGGGTTCAACTTGGTTTATTTTTCAATGGGATTTAGGGTTTGTATTTAATTGATTAGTGTTAGGGTTTATCTTAATTTTGTGTTAGAGTCCCATTTGGTTTAGTATTAGGGTTAGGGTTCAATTTGGTTTAATATTAGTATGATGTTTCAATTTGGTTTAAGGAATGGATTAAATCTGGTATAGAGTTGGGGTTGCCTATTTTATAAGGTTTATTATCAGGGTTCAATTTGGTTTAGTGGCGGGGTTAGGGTTGGACTTAGACTTCTTAGGTATGGTTTAGGGTTAATGTTCGATACAATTTAGGGTTTGGTTTAATTTGGTATAAGCTAAGTTTGAATATGATTTAGTGAAGAGTTTAGATTAGGCATAACATTAGGGTTTGGGTTTATTTGGTGTATTGATACTTGGTTCAATTTGGTTTAGTATTAGGATAAGGGTTGAATTTGGTATAGAAGTAACTTGTTCAAATTAAATTTTTGTTAGGGTACAAATTGATTTGAAAAGAGTTACAGTTAGCGTTAAGGTTCAATATGGTTTAGCGTTTAATTTTGTAGAGGCTTTTGGTTATGGTTCAATTATGTTTAGGTTTACAACTAGTCTAGTTCATTATAGATTAATATGTAATCATGTTTAGCTTTAGGGATCAACTCGGTTTATTTCTCAATTAGGTTTAGGGTTAATTTTTAATTTAATTGGTATTATATTTTAATTTAATTTAGTGTTAGGGTACCATTTGGTTTTGTATTAGGGGTTAGAGTTCAATTTTATTTAGTGTTTGGATAAAATTTAATTTTATTTAAGTTTATGATTACAATTTATTTTTGTTTATAACTTGGGTTCATTTCAAAGTAAATTATATCAAATTGTAATCTTTATATAATAATATTGTATTAGGGTTTATTTTGTACCAACTATATAGTAAATCAAATTATACCCTAATCACCCCAACCCTACTTAAACCGTAACCCTTACAAAACATCACTCTTGAACATATTTGAATGCTAATCCTAGTTGAATCAGATGTTTCCCTATTTGATCCTAGATAAACCCTACTTAATCTAAAATAATAATAATGAACTTTAACTCTAAATACTCTGAAACCTAATCAAAAGCTAACTTAAATTGAATCTTTACCCTACCCCTATTTGATCTTAAATGTAATAAAAATTAAATATGAGTTTTTTTTTTTTTTAGGATTAGGATTCAATGAAATGTAGGGTTAGGGATCACTTTGGTTCGATGTTAGGACAATAATTTGATTTGGTTTAGGGTTAGGGTTCAGTTTTGTTTATGGTTTCATTTATTTTTTAATTCAATTAGGCTTAGGGTTATGGTTCAACTTAATTTAGAGTGAAGGTTATGATTCAATCTGGATTAGTGTTAGAGTTAAAATTGGTCTAAAGTTAAGGTTAGAGTATGATTTGGTTTATGGTTATGATTCAAACTTATTTATTTTTCAATTAAGTTTTGGGTTAGGGTATATTTTAATTTATGCTTGCAATTAAATCTGGATTAGAGTTTAATGTGAATTAAGAATACAATTAAATTTGGTTTGGGGTTACAATTAAATTTGGTTTGGTGTAAGGGTTAGGATTTAATTAGGTTTATTATTTACTTATCCTTAGTATTAGAGATCCATTAGGTTCAACATTAAGATTTAGTCCAGTTTAGTGTTATAGTTAGGGTTCAATTATGTTTACAATTTAACTAAGCTTAAGGTTAGGGTTATGGTTCAGTTTGATCTACTCTTAGGATTAGGTTTGAATTTGGTTAATTTTTAGGGCTAAGATTAGATATATAGCAAGAGTTAGGGTAGGTATTAAATTGATATCCCTATTTTAGTAATGGTTATGATTGAATTGGGTTTATAATTTAGTTATGTTTAGAGTAGAGTTCAATTTTTATTTTAGCATTCTAATATATTTAGTGTAAGGATTTAACTTTGTATAATGTTGGGATTTGTCTTCAATTTGGGGTAAGGTTAGGGTTAAAGTTAATTAAGGGTAACAATTAACATTAAATTTGTCTATTATTTAATTTGTTTTGGCATTAGTGTTCAATTTAGCTTATTATTTTTGTTAGATTTAGGGATTGATTTGGTTCAATGTTACAGATAGACTTTAATTTGGTTTAATTTCTAATTAGGTTTAATCTTATAGTTCATTTTGGTTAAGGGTTAGGATTCAGTTTAGTTTACTCATGAGGTTATGATTATATTTGGTTTAGGGTTACTATTTAATTTGTCTTAGTTTTTAATTTGGCTTACGAGTCAATTTGGTTGAGTGCTTACTGAGGTTTAGGTTTAGGGTTGAATTTCATAATTTTTCTTTAATTTGATTTAAGTTATTTCATGAACTAGGTATAAGGTGTAGAGTTCCTTTTATAATATTGTTCATTTAGGTTTAAGGTTTAGATTTAACTTGGCTTACTATTATGTTTATTTTTTATTTAGATTGATGTTTAGATTCAATATGGTTTTCGGTTCTGCATTGAAAGGGTTAAGATTTGATTTAATTCTATCTCTATACCTCTCCTTACATCTGTCTTCACCCTCTATCATTCCCACTATATTTATCTCTCTAATATGGCAATTATCCTTTCCTTATTCACTGCTCTCTCATGCTTTCTACCACTATTCTAAATGAAGACTAGTTTCTAAAACACTAATGTTTTTTAAAAACCGATAATATTAAGAGGGTCAAAACTCACACACATGAAAACATGTTCTTGATTTTTTTGGAAAAACATTACATAGCGGTTTTTGTGCGCGGTACAAAAGATATAGTTATATTCAGTATTTTTTAAATCTCTTTGGTAGGATGATAGGTAAGAGTGAGATCTAGAAGTTGTGTATTTTTTTGTAATTTTTTGATGAGTATTGTTTTTTCTGTGATTTTTTGAAATGATCATATCCTGAAAATTTGGTACCTGTTCGTGCGCTGGGCATAACTTGTATCAAAATAATCGAAAATGAAATTTTCTTTTGAAAGTGTATAAAATCAAGTGTAGAAAAATAATATGTAATTTATTTGTAATTTTACTAAGTATATCAAAAGTCATTAAAAAATGGTAGACATATGTCTGTGAGGACAATCAAGACACTGGAAAGAAAATTAAAGTTTACAATGCTAATGTTGTCGAAAAACAAAAAAATTTATATGGTTAGAAAGCTAAGAAGACGTATGAGATTATGGTGAAATGTATAAATATACCCAGTTGACAAATTGCAAACCTAAGGAAGATAAAGTCGAGAATTCATCTTACAAGATGAAAAACGTCTAAAAGAAGAAAAATGGAGGGAAAATGAGCCTCCAAGCCTTTGGGTCGTTTTCCAAAGCTCTTCTCAAGCCATAACCCGATCAGGTTTCTAAATTTCAAATAACCCGATCAGGTTTCTAAATTTCAAATAACCCGATCGGGTTATGAAAAGCAAAAAGTACTTCAAAATCCGATCGGGTTTTGAAGAAGTAAAACTTATGCATGTTATTCTCTATAACCTGGTCGGGTTTTGAAGAAACTAAAATAGGCTTTGCTCTGGAAGCCATAACTTCCACATACAGAGTCTGATTGACTCCGTTCAAAAAGTGTAGGAAAGATATTGAGACGATCTAACACATTATTAACCTATGATCATCTTTAGGCATAAACATTTTTTCTTCCATCCATTTGAATCAAGTAAGGTATAAAATAGACACTCATCATTACCCATACATGCAACGTATAAGAAAATCAATATGCTCAATGCACATAAAGCACTCTTTCCAATTCTTTACAAGCGACGTATCCATCTTTATTTTCATCAAAAACCTTAAAAGCCTCCATCAAATCTTCTGACTCATTTTCATCTTCATCTTGTTCGCGGTTGAAGATGAATTGATATAAATCAACGAACTCTTCAAATTGAAGGATTTCGCTACAAATCTCTTCACCTTTGTTTCTCAGTAAAAATCTTAGATCTTCTTCTGACATTTGTATTCCGAGCTTGTTTATTAGGACCAACTGAAGTGGGCAAGACGCCAGTGAGATAATTATATCCCGAAGTAATCCATACGCTTGCCAAAGAAACACGCTATTAGTACCAAGTCAAGTCATTTGCTCACTTTCATGGTGTCGTAATACTTGTCAGTACTGTAATTTTCTACTAAATAGCTAACTATCATAGTCCAGATACTTGTCATTTGAATCAATTGGGTCCATAGAGGAAAGTCTATTGGATAATACCAGTTAATTTATTTGCAATTTGTTTAGGGTTGTCGTCTCATAAAGGAAAAGAAGCAGCTTGTCTGGTACGCTCATACTGGATTTGACCGTCTAGAATCTTGCATGGGTTCCACTGATTAATAATGCAACTTTTATTATTTCAATATTATTTCTATCTTCAATCCAACCAGTTGCTTTAATGGAGTCTTTAATGATGTTCTCCACATCTAGTATAATATTAACACCGAAGTGTTCTTTTTCTGAAGCTGTAAAACTTCATTTATACATCAACGTTAAAAAATTTCTAATAAAATATGTAAGACGATTGAAAATATCACTGCCCTTCATTTCCCATCATTCTGTCTATTTTCATTCGTTTTAATTTGTTGCATTTAATAAAGTTGGTTCAAATTTGTTCATCAAATATGCAAATACACATCTTAATCCGTCGATCCGTTTGAAGCATAAAAAGGCAGCCCATCTGATTAAAAGTGATCCCACCAGAGAAAAACTATTTTTATTCACTATTTTTTACATTTTACCATTCATTTAGTGTATTGCATTTAAACTTTAAACATGTAATTAAAAATTAATTTTAGAAGTAAGTTCATTTGTTCAGGATGACTTATTTATCTATTTCAATTTTAAGGTAGGGTAGACGTGTTCTATTTTTTGTAATATAGTTAATATATTATTAATAAAATAGTGCTAATATAAATAGTCTAATTATTATTATCAAATACTTATAATTAATATTATAATAATTTAAATAATACTAGTAAATTAATATTATTATATCTTATTATTTAATAATTAAGTAATGGTAAGATTATCATGTTATAATTATTATAAAATATAAAAAATAAATAATATAATAAATGATATTGATAACATAATATGATATTTACATTTTAAATATATTTGTCATTTATAAATTATAATAGTTATAATATAATAGTTTTCATTATGGTTAGGATTAGTGTTAACATTTGGGGTTAGGGTTAGGATAAGAGTTTATATTTATACCGTGGTTAGAGCTATGATTGGATTTAGAGTTTGGGTTATGATCTTGCTTATGAATAGGGTTTAATGTTTAGGCTAGGGTTAGGGTTAGAGTTATGGTTGGGTTTAGAGTTGTGAGTAGGGTTTAGGGTTACAATTACGGTTAGGGTAAGAGGTTACATCATGGTTAATACTATGGTTAGGGTTACAATTTTGATCAAGGTTACAATTAAGGTTAGATATAGGAATATGGTTACTTTTATGGTTAACGTTAGGGTTTTAATTGCAGTTATGGTTTGTATTCTATTGAGGTTTATGTCATGATTATAATTAGGGTTGTGTATCTAGGTTGGGTTGTGATATTTTTTAGAATTACGATTATGATTAGATTTATGGTTTAATGTTTCTGATAAGATTTAAGGTTAACGTTTACAATCATGGAGCACGATTATCTTCCTAATTGAGAGGTTTTCTAATTTATTTGTTTACCTATATTTAGACCTTTCTTGCAAAAACATCATTCACTAAATAGTATGCCAACTGACCTTATTACAAATGCACTAATATATGCAAAAGAAAATACCAACATTTTCCCCTAATTGACCTTTAGTATCTCTTCGACATACCCATTGCACCTTAAGGTACGATTGCTAGTTTAATATTACCTCCATCTCCAGTTCAACCACTTTCTTTAAGGCCCCGTTTGGTTGCAGGAATTGAGGCGGCAAATTCAGGTTTTTGACCAAATCCGTTGTTTGGTACAAAAATTAAACAATTGGAATTGGGGTTGCAAATTCTGAATATGGTAAAAAATAGGCAGTACCCACTTCCACTCAAATAGGTGGCATTGGAAAACCCAAACCCAATTATGGTGTTTTTCAACCATATTTTATATATTGTCGCTCAATCCCTATTTTGCAACCCTAGTTTCATTGTGCGGATATCTTTCGGCGTGGGTTGTATATTGGTAAGTTGTATGTGGCTCAGGTGACGAATGTGGTAAGTGGTAAGTTCTGAAAGCTTAGGCGTTGAATCTGGTAAGTTCTATGTGGTATTGTTTCAAGCTGTATACTAATTTGAGCTATATAAAACAAGATTGTTGTTTCATGGTTTCATTTGAAATAGGGCTTTGCAACCGAGTATGGTTTTTATTATACTTTCTATGGTTTTTTGTTGGTGATCATTTTGAAGTATGTGTTTAATATATCTATCTGGTCTACTCAATCCCTATTTTGCAATCCTGGTTTCATTGTGTGGAAATAATTCAACATGGGTTTGCAAGATAAAAATCCCTAATGTCCTTGAGCCAAGAAAGATGTGTGTTTTTTACACCTAATTGGCAGATGGGCATCTTCAATCTTTCTAGTATTGTTCCTTGGAAGCCTAAGGATTTGATCCTTTGGAATTTCTATTATATAAACACCTGGTTTTATCTTATCTTTGTGTGATGCATATAATCTCTCATAACTGTCCATCGATCTTATTTTCTCTTGCACTAGAGGCAATGAGGGATTTCTAGCATCATGAGCCCATCATACTAGTTTGGGCTTTAGGTGATTCTATTCTTCTCTCATTCCTTATCTACTTCACCATCATTCTTTAGGTGATATAGGTCAAATGCAAAATCTCAAACTCCTAGGTCTTGGTCACAACTGGCTATTTGTGGCATATATTATTGATAGTGCTCTATTGAGAGATGCGAATGAAAACATGGAAGACAATGGTTGTCTTCTTGGATTGATTCATGTTGGTTTTCTCTGTAGCAATGAATCACCCAGAGAATGACATTCCATGAGAGATATCTTGGAGAGCCTCAAAGCATCTTTGATGGGAGGTGCAACTACTTCCAATTTTATGTTACCATATCAGACCTCCTGCACAATACTAATCCCGCTGAAACATTGGCATCTAACAATCAAAGTTGTAAATTTTAGATGTTCATTGATTTGACTGAGAAATTCCATCCTTTTGCGTTTGTTTGTTTCAAGTTTGTCTTCCATCACAGGCTTGTCTTCTTTAATGTAAAATCCTCCTTAGGTTAAATTCTATTTCTTTTAGCTGGTAAGTTATTCAAATTGATGTGTAATATGTGTGCATCATACTAGTTTGAGAAAGTAGAATGTTGTCTATATATAATTTCTTCCTATCATAATATGCATAAGTTTTAGATTTGTTTTTCCTTTCCTTCCTTGATATCTGTTAATCTTTGAGCTTAAAACCATGACATCAATCTAGATGTCATATCAAGGGTGAAGTATTCATTACCAGAAAGGATAAAGCATGAATACAATTTACTAGGCATCCATTTTTTAAGTAGTCTAAATAATCTGGAATAGTTAAATAAATAATGGATCATTGAATTGCTTGTGTAATTCATTCAATTATAGAAATACCATTTCATTGATCATTTGAAATATAACAAAATGTCCTATATTGTACATCAACCACATCCAAGTTCTATAGCTGCTAGAGCTGTAACAACCTTTCCTAAATAGTAGCCTTTGGATATTCTATAGAAATATAGAAGAACCATTTGAACATTGCAATGCAATAAGAGTCTCCATATCACTCTGCAAATGCTTGATAAAGAGGATAATTTCGCAGTATCAATATGGTCCAGGTTGGATTTAAGGTTAGTATACTATTATATTTATAAGTTATGTTTTCTCTAGCTACCGCTTGGCAGAGACACTATCATGTACACTATGTGTGTGTGTGTGTGTGTGTGAGCATGCACACACACAGTGAAATATTCATCCTTCATGTGTGTGTGTGTGTGTGTGTGTGTGTGTGTGTGTGTGTGTGTGTATGTGAGCATGCACACACACAATGAAATAGTCACAGAAGGATGATTTCCTAGCTTTAAAGGATGTTTAATTCCTCATTAGCAATAGCAATCCCCTTGTATATTGTCTAGTCTTTTAGCTTTTCATTGAAACAATGACGATTGAAATATATTTTAGCAAATTCAAGGATGTTTTTGCTACATTGTGTCATAGTATTGTATTATCTTATACCGATAGTAGATTTATAACATTTTATCAAAAAAGAAAAAAAATCATCTATTTCTAAATTTTTTATAATAATTGTGCAAAAAATTATTAAAACTCAACAATTATTCAGCTTTCAAAAATTAAATATAATATAAAATATATTTTAAATTATATTCATCACTTCAAAGATATGAAAGTAATAGTACACAATAATTCATATTTAATTTTAAAAAAACTATATCTCTCTTTTACGATATTTTCCTTTCCATTAAGTTATATATTTAACCTATATCTAGATGATTGATATGTCTAAAATACATCACATTTATTTCTCCTATCCACTTACAATTTCAAATGTGAGGAAAAAAATCACGTCACAATATTGTACCATATAGGTAGCACAAGTGAGATATATTGTAACATTATTTTATTTACTCACAATAGACTATACTATCTAAAATAATACATTAGGACAAAATGTATTTTGGATTTGACATGAAATGTCAAAGCAAGAACAATTTTCTGGGCCTAGGATATAGATGTAGATGTAGATGTAGATGAACTTCCCTTATCTCCTAACTCAGTAGTACTTATTTCATTATTAATAAAAGGTGTGATATCTATTGGTAATTGAGGAGGTTTAGGGTGATGAACTATAACTGATTGAATGTTTGAAGATGATAAGTTGATGATCACCGAGATGCAAAAGTAAATGCAAGACATTAAATTAGTTAATGTATTGTATTGTCATTGATGTCAACTTGATATAATCTGATTGGTCATATACATATTGTTATTAACCTTGAATAGTTGAAGAGAGATAGTTTATGCAGTCGTAAAAGATAAAAGTTCAGTGTACACTGAGTGACAATATACACTGATGGACAGAGAACACCGAGCAGTTTACAGTGCATACTGAGCACCACAGTAACCGAGCAAGTGGTTACTAGCAAGAGCTATTTACCGAGCATAACTGGAGTGGTCACCAAGCTAACTGAAGTTGCTACCGAGCGTAACTGAAGTCAATGACCGAGCTAACTGAAATTGATCACCGATCAGAATTGAAGATAAAGAATGACAAAAACAATTAGCTAGCAGGAGCTATATTTAGATTGACTGGTTGATTTCTTTATTCTTATCGATAAGTTGAACTAAAGAAAAGAAGAGATTTAAAGCACATTTTATTCACATATAACAAGAAGAGATTTGTGGAACAAAACTGAAGGAGAGCTTTACAGATTAAAGAAAGAATGCCGAGTTTTACGGATCAAGAAGTGATCTACGATGAAAGCAAGGAGATTGAACGGCTAAATCATTTCTATATAAAGAGATAAGTAATTTATTATGAAAGAGAGGAATGCTGAATATAATTTTGGTGAAGATAGAAGTCTTCATGCAGATCTGAACATACTGGCTGAAGAAAAGAGCCAAGGAATTCTGTAGACACCGAGCAACAGAGGACAAAGCATTTACCGAGAAGAATAGAAGAAAGAAGGGGAGAAAAGGAAATAAAGGGCATATTGATCAGAGAGGTATTATTAGACTAACAATAGATATGATCTGGGAGATTAAGTTGTATTATTGAATAGATCATTTACTGTTTCAGTTAGCCATTGATTCAAAAAATCTCTTAACCAAGTGGGATTTAACCATCCTTATTGTATTGAGATACTCAAGGGTATCAAAAGGTTTTCTTTTTTACAACATAGTGAATGCTAGGTCAAAATAAAAATTGTTAGTTTTGAATCCTCTAACAAGGTCGCACTTAACAGTGTGTTCTTAACCTTTAACAAGGTTGGCTCTTCACTGAGCTCACTTCAGAAGAGTGAAAATTTTGGGTTACCAGTCTCAAGTGTTTTTTCCCTTAACAGGGTTTCCATGTTAAAAATCCATGTGTCAAATGTGTATTTATTTCTTTGCATTGATAGTTTACTTTACACATTACTAAAACTGGATTGGTCAGTAAACACTAATTTTAATTGCTACTACTTGGCAAAGGCTAGAAAAAGATAAACAATATATGGGTGCAAGCACAAAGTTGAGTGCCAATTCCGCGGAAGTCCGCGGCCAAAAAAATTGGCTACCAGAAACGAGCACCCATTTTTTAAAAAATGGGTGCCCGTTATGGTTCGGGTGCCCGAACCGTAAATTTAAAATGGGTGCCCATTTTTAAAAATGGGCACCCGTTTTGGTTCGGGCACCCGTAGCAAAACGCGCACCCGTTTTTTAAAAAATGGGTGCCCGTTTTGTAAAACTATTTAATTTTTGTTTTAAACCGTTTTGCAAATCATTTTCACAATTTGCAAAACGGGATCACGTTTTTAGCTGAACGGGTACCCATTTTTGAGAGCTACCCCCGACCCCCCTGCTACCATTTTTCCTCCTACAGGTACGTATTATTGTTTTTTATTT
>MU223537.1:433452-456846 GCA_018584345.1 Thuja plicata
GCTCTACAAAAGGGTATTTTTAGATTTTACAGAAAGGTAAATTTTGATAGAGAATTCAGGTCCAGAAGGGAGAACTTGAGAAAGCCACCCATTTTTGATGACTTGGCTGCCAAATAGGATTCCATGTGGGTCCGGCCGGAAGGGGTCCAGCCGCACTGGGTCCGGCCGAACCTATTCTGGCCGTACCCCATCTGGCTGGACCCTAGTCCTCACAAGTACCTGCGCGGGCCCCTAAATGACAATGACCCACGCGGGCCCCTTTGTTTTCTTATATATCTTTTGGGGGTTCGGCCGAACCCCTTCCGGCCGAAAGGGGTTCGGCTGAAGGGGGTCCATCTGAACCCCCCGCTCCACATAGGTGCCACCTGGAACTTAAAGGGTGCCACACACCGGCCAGACCCATTCTAGTCAGACCCCTTCTGGGCGGACCATCCTAGAATGTCCTCTACTGCGACACAGTATTATACTTTTACCCTACCAGATGAGGAAAATTTGGGTAACATTCTTGGAAATTTCTACAGGATGTCTGTCTGCTAGACATTGAGAGCCAGTAGCCTCTGAAACATTCCATTGGGCATGGAGTCATTTCTATGAACAAAAACCTTCCTCTGAAAGAGAAACAGATCTGAAACAAAACTTATATACACGGGCACTTCTTGAAAATCTAGGAAGTTAGACTAGAAAGCTTTAAAAGAAAGTAGGAAATCTAATCTACCCTAAGCTAACCATTGAAACAAACTTGGTTAAACAAAACCATTCACTGGATTGCTAAAGTAGCTCCCTTTTTTGAATAAAACATTTTCCAGTATGTGCATAAGGACAATTACAAGTATATGAGGCATGTATAGATTTGTCAAACAATAACAAGTTGCCTCTACAAAAGTGAGATCAAATTCACTTACCTCAATCTGATCATGTGACGGTACCTCAACAAACTCCATTTGGGCTAAGTATCTAATAGGGAAGCCCCTTGAGATTTTGAAGGTAGAAATTTTCTCGCTGGCATCTTCCCTCTTTTTTTGGTTGTCCTCTTTCACTATGGAAAGCCACATCATCTCCTCTTCAATGGTCAATAAGTTGTCATCCCCTTCCTTTAAACCAACCAAAAGCTCATCAAAGCTGTCAAGATCCTGAAGATCTAAAAATAGCTCCAAATTTTGCTTAGGTGATGAATCCTTTGAAAGGGAGTACTCTAAAAATGGATCTTTTACAGAAAACACACAACTCTAAACTCCCACTCCAAGAAATAAGGGTTCATCATTTAGCCCTTCACAAAAGATCCCTATGATCTCTAAAAAATACGCTCTTCCAAGCCTTTGCTAATATTCTCCTCTTGCTGTTGTAAAGTTGTAGGGGTAGTTATGAAAATAACTTCATCATCCTGCTCAATAAAATTGGGAAGCTCGCCCAACAAGGTCATATCATCCTCCTTGACATCCACCATCTACTGAAGTTGCATCCTTTCCCCTGACTAATTTTTTGTCATAAGAAATGACATAGTTTTTGCTTCCTCATCAACAAAGATGGGTAGTCCCTCTAATAGGTTCACCAAGGTATCAGCTTGAATATCTATTTCCATCTTCTTAGCCCTCTATCCAAGCTCATCATAGTCCGTATTGAGTTTTGAAGTCTCTGACCTCATCTCCTTTGCATCATCACAGAGAAGCTTATTAACCACAAGCTCCTGCCCTGATACTAAGCTAGTATCCTTGTAAAGGCTTGGCATTTGACAACCAGGGGGTAGAGATGGCCATTTTCATAGAGGTTCATCACCCTGAGAGACAATAGAGGCCTCTTGGGGTGAATCATTTCTTTGGACAAACTGCCCTGATTGATTAGTGGACTGATCTTTCATCACAGTTACCTAAGCAGGAGTCTTCGCCTTAAAACTTGGAATATGCAGCTGGAGGGTTTTAAGGGAAGACATAGAAGGCATATTTTCTCTAAATCTTGGTAATTCAAATCCTGCACCACTTTGGTGCTACTCCACCCTTGTTGCAATCACTTCTCTAGGCTGCTGATGTTCTAGAGGTGGCTGCAAGTGTTCTGTTGGCTTTTGTGCTTCAAGAGAAATCTTGAAGATTGGAAATGAATGCCTTTTAGGTTCCTCGTGCATAGGATATGGGAGAAAATGATACATCCAATTTGGAATCTCAGGCCCAAGGATTTCCCTTTCAGCAACTTGAGCTTTCGACTTTGTTGAAATAGTTTTAGCTTGGCAACTGAGCTCATCTTCAAATTGCTGCCCATGAAGCAATTCCCATCTCTGGGATATATTCTTGCATTTTATTGCTTCATGGTAGGGGTTTGAACCTTGTAAATAGCCATGAGTTTCCATATCTTTCTGCTCATAGGCTTGAGTTTCCATATCTTGTTGCGAATTCTTTATCTCAGATATTTGCTTGATCATGTCAAGCGCTTTAGCTTTTATCTTTCCTTGTTCTCTCATAAACTTTGAGATATGAGGCTTCTGCCAAATGGGCTAAGGAAGGGGGGGTGGGAGGTAAGCATGATGAGCCAATTTCCTATGCATCAACATCTCTTGTTGTGCCTTTAGTGCCCATGGGTTATCTCTTTGTAGGGCTCACTCATAATCTCTAACAAGAGCATAATCATCTAGGGCATGTTGGATATATTGATGGCCTTGTATAGTATGAAAGCTTGGGGTAAAAGTAGGCCTTGGAGGGTTTAGGTATGGCTGATGACCAGCCCATAGCATATTATTATTATGATAAGAAGGAGAGTAACCTAATTGTTCATAGAAACCTTGCATGTCTACTTATATAGTTAGCTAGAATTTTGAAATATGTGTTAAAAACTTGGAACATACCAGCACTTTGATCTTTGAAACCAGTAGACCTACGTAGTCGCCAGACATGCAAAAAAATGACCTCTTCTAGGTCTGAATCATGTCATTAGCATATCAGTGATAGCATGACTTGCAAGATAAAATTATTTATGGAGTACCACCAGGCGTGCCATAATTGTTAGACACCTAGATTTGCACCCTTATCCAAGCTCTCATAGTCTTGGTAATCTAGTGTAGCATGAGAATCATCTCAAGGTTGTGGGACCTTTTGCTAACCAAGATGAGACCTCTAGATTCTAGGTCGGTTCCTCTTGATATGTCACCCAAATTTGCTTCTTAAAAGGAAAGTAAATTGTTGAGGGAAAAGGGATAGAAGGAATGCATGAAAGGGAAATGAGTGAAAGAAAATCATCCTACTAGGTGATACACTGAAGGCGACCCGAATCATAATACATTGACTAACCTTAGCATGAAACCTTGGAACAACTAGAAGACAACTTCTTAGATAGGCTTGCATAAATATTTCATAGAGAGGCCTGAGACAAATAGAGGCTATTCAGGGAAAGAAGTAATTTCACAAACAATAACATATTTACTGTAAGTAGACACAGACTATGGCCTACAAATAGACATCCATTTTTGCAATTTGGCACAGGAATGAGACAAAATGATAGGGGACTATAGAATATCCACAAACTCATCTAAATCAAATCATCCATAGTAGTACACACTATTGAAAAAAGAAAGAGGGCTCAGGGACTGTTTCACTAGAAATCACTCAATATATTCTAATTCAATAAGAGAGATTTAGACAAGAAAGCCCAAGGATAGAAAAGATGTTAGAAAAAGCTTTTGCAATATCTAAATATCAATGAAATATTACAAACTATAGAAATCAGAGGGAAAAAATAATGCCATGGATAATTTCCAAGTCAAGAAAACTCTGAGCTCTAAAGCTCTTAAAACTCCTATATATACTCCCTAGCACATAGGCTTGGAGTCTTAAAAATGATTAGGGTTACATTATAATATGTTTTCTTTGAATAATAGAAACCCTAACTATCCCATCCATCAGAAGAAATTCTAGAATCATCTACTGAAGATCAGATCTATCTTTGAAAAGTAACTTGCTATAAATGAAAATCTTTGAAAGAGGTCGGCAGATCCGATATGAAAGAAGACCAGTCAAAATACATGGAATGAGGTCTTAATTAGGAAACCCAGCTTGGGTCAATTCGGCCATACTATTTGTAGAGAATATCACCAGAAATTAGATAGACCCTTCAGAAAATCTGACTCAACCCTTACTCATCTTGAAAGGTCACCCCTTATCCATCTAATCCTCTGCCACTCGACTCTGCCATAACTGTTTGAATCTGATCTGCAAAGATATTTGAATTTTTAAATATTTGTATGACAATGGTCACAGCTGGCATAGATATCTACATCAATGGCTGATTTTAAAAATCTGATTTTACTTTGAAACATAGCCATAGATGACTTTACTCTACCCAGGCTCCATATTATAACCTTGGGTTACCTTTCCTTCCTTGTTGCTAAATCTCCTAACTATTCCCTTTAACCTTAGTTGTATCATGAGACTTGATGAAAATGCAGTCTCACAATCTCCTTACCTTTTCATTAACTCTGCATCCTTTCAGAGACCTAGCGACAAAGGCAATCTTGTAGTCGCCAAATAAAATGGAATATCTCGTCATGGTTACAAGACTTGGAGACTGAAGGAGTGTGAAACACGGGCCCATCAAGACACACATTCCCCTATTATTTGTTTACCATTGCCTTGTCACTACTATCTCTTACATTAGCACTAACCTTAACTCAACCTATTTGTAACCATGGAGAATCTGGAGACTCAACGACTGAGTAATCTCGAAGTCTCATAAAGGATTCTTACCCCTGTAGTTTATCACAAGACTCCCCAACTGAAAAGGATTTAACCTTATCCTGCTTTTACTCAAGTTATACCTGTGGGTTGAGAAAACACTTAGTCACAGTATCTCATGATACCTTATTAATCTCAGGTCACGCTTGGAGACTACACGACTAAAGGGAAATCTTGGGGTCACCGGATAAAATAGAATATGCCTCTTTTCTCACGCGACTTAGAGACTAAAGGTAATGCTAAATGTGCACATGGAACATTCAAGGAACTTAAGTGACCTGAAAAGGTAATAAGAAAATAGAGTGAGAAATAGCCGAGCTAGGGTTTACTATAAACACTTAGGGTTTTCATACTTAGGTTATTTGCATGGACAAGGAAAAATAGGGAACTGAAAAGATATGCAGAGGATATGACCAAGACCAAAAAATTTAAGGTCTTTCATAGGTTGGGCTCAACCCTCGTGGGAGCCTCATTTTACTCCACATGTAGCCAATTTTACCAGATGAGGAAAATTTGGGCAATAGTAAGTACAAAATTGAATTAAATTTTCTTAAATAGTATTTCAATTATATATAAAGTGTTTTAATGTTTTTACACATGATTGTGTAGGTCAATTTAAATCTGCAAAAGCTTTTAATTGGTTAGTTGTGCCACATGCTAGACACAATGTTAAGTTTCTTTGGAACTTCTTTGAAAGTGGACATGGAAAAGGAGAGCATGATGGAGTTGAAGCATGTGTGAAGCATGCACTCCAAAAACATGAACTTCCAAGTATGTATACATTTTGAATGTTCAATTTGTTCAAGTACAAGTTATATACTAGATATATGTGCGTGCATGAACTTTAATATTCATTTGATAGTTTGAATATAAACTAATTTTATATTTACATGTACTTTAAAAATTGTTTTAAATATATTCTATGGGTAACATGATAGAGAATGCAAAGAAAATTGTTGAATGGTGTCAAAATCATTTTGCTACTCGAGACACAAAACACAACAAACGTTACTTTTGGGAAGTGATAGGTATTTAAAACTATCTAAATTATTACAATTTTTTCAATTTATTTAATTTGCATCTAGAGATATCAATATGACTTTAAATGTTTTTTAATATGTATCTAGATATCAATAGATCCAATCCTTACAATTTCCAATCAATTGTTGGAATTAGAAATTTACATCAAGTCATGATTACAGGACAACACAAGCCTCCAATAATTCAACTAAGATTTAAATCATGCTTTTGTGAAGATTGTGTTAACAAAAACACAATGAGTCAATGTGTTAATATTGCAAATGGATATGTTTCATAATGGGATCAGAAAGAGTTATTCAAAATGTCTCCTTATGAAGATGATTACAATGACATAGACATCCATGATCCTATATATTCAGCTGATTATGAACGAGTTTCTGATTTAGTTGTTATAGGTGTGTATTGATATACATGTACATGTACATATATATTGATTAGGTTTTTTATTTAGAGTTTATTTAATATATATATATATATATATATATATATATATGTATTTATAAATTGTATAGGTGATATTTTTGATGTGGTTGCGGATCCCTTGAATGCAGAAGGTGTAGATTATTATATAATAAGATGCACCAAAGAAAAATCCAAGTTGGTGCAAGAAATTATTGATGGTGATGGACAACAATATCCAATTGGTTCAGTTGTTATTGAAGGCACCTATTATCAACAAGCTAAGATTGAAAAAAATGAAGTTCAATTTATTGAATACATGCGTGGACAAAGAGTTCAACATTATATTGGTGTAGAGAACCTCCCATTTTGGTGTGATTTGTGTGTTTAGGGTTGTGTTAAGATTCTTATTTTGGGTTTGAATAAGATCCATTAGTTTTGGATCTTGACTTGTTCATTTCATGTTTGTAAGGGCAAAAGTGCTTCTAGGTGACAATTTGGTCATTTTGGCCTAGAATGGGAAAAGTTGGTATTTTTGAGTAACTTGAGGTTTTAGTGTTTTTTAGGACCCTAAGTATCCTAAATAGGGTCATAGGATTGAGAAACATGCATCGAGTTGAGTAAAATATTCAAAGAGAAAAAAATGCTAAAAAGTTGCTAGCAACTTTCAAAAGTTGCTCAAGCAACTTTTGCAAAAATTACAAATGGAAGTTTGAGCGGTTGTAACCACCCATGCTCAGGTATTTGAGTATGGATTGATGATATTTGGAAGGTTAATGGAGTTTTGGATTGCATAGTACCTTTGTGATCACTCTGTACAGATGGTTTCCTGTGTTTGATTGTAATTTACAGTGTTTTCTGCATTTTATACGGCTATGTACGGATTAGATTAGGTGATCAGATCCCATGGGGATATATTGCTTTGAATTATATTTCTTTTTCATAGAGTAGTTTTCTTTCAAGTTGATTTAGTGTGGAGTTACATTATGATTTAGGCCATTGTGTCTACAAGTTCAATTTGCAGAGTTGCACGAGAAAAAATGGCTATAACCTAAGAATCCACAGTTGAAAATGGCTGAAAACATGTGGGATGATGGGTTAGGATTTGTACATATTATTTTTTTCCCTTTTTTTTTTTCTTTCAATTGAATTCCTAAGCTTGGAGTGAATGGTGGATTTAAGTTCAAAGAACAAATTGAAGATAGTTTGTGCTGACTGGTCCAGAGGCATAAAAGAAAGGCTGAAAACTAGGGCATGGTAGTAATTATGGTTGTGGGTGCATTGAGAAACTATGGTTTTGGATTATTTAAAGTCTAGTGGATAGATTTTAGATTTTAAAAGTATTTTGTGAGGTTGTTTGGGATAATTTGGAGCATTTGGCTCAAAATAGTGAAAATAGACCTACTAGGAATAGGCCTAATTAGGCCTACTAGTGCATTGTGACAATAATTGGATTGTTGAAGTATCCAGAAGTGTTGGAAATTTTTCCAATGGAATTTTAATGGGTCAAGAACATAGGCAAGAGTATATTAGGTTTATGGGGAAGTTCCTAAGAAAGGGTTTGGGGTTTTAGGGGAGTTCTAGTGAAGAACCAAAGAGGAATGATCAACTAGTTGGACTAGTTGATATTGGATGAACTTTGTGTCTTCAATAAACCAACTATACCTAGGAGGCCAGTTGGTAGGGAGGATCTAGGATATCCATATTTAGGAAGAACACATAGAGGAGTAACCATTGGATGGTTAGAAGAAGTAAGAAGTACTTTGGGGGAAAGAAACACTAGAACTCTAGACCCTCTGCATCAGAGTGGTATTAGAGCTATAATTTCTTTAAGTTCAGTGTATGTCTGAAGGGGAGGAAATACATGAGGTTGAAAGAATGCCACCCAAGGAAATGAGAAAAGATGCCATAGTGGACTTGGTCCAAAATCTATTGGAAAAGGCTAATTTGACAAAGACAAAAGGTGAGAGGAAAGTCACTAAATGGGGAGATGAGAGTGATGAAGAAGATGAAAGACACACAGGAAAGACAACTGGAAAAGGAAAAGAAGTGGAGATGGATAAAGAATAGAAGGTATTCTTGGATGCCTTCAAATCCATCAACAAAGATAGTATGGAACACACACCCTAGTATTGTGGTAGCTTGAATGGTGAAGAGTTATTGGATTGGCTAGAGGCCATAGACAACTAGTTTGACTACAAAGAAGTAGCAGAGGAGAAGAGAGTTAGTTATGCAAAGGCTAGACTCAAAGGATCTGTATTGGTGTGGTGGAACATGATGTAGGATGATAGGGTAGCCACTGGTAATAAGAAGATAGCTTCTTGGGAGAGAATGAAGATCTAATGAGGGTACAATTCTTGCCCACTAATTATGAGATTCAGATGTATCAGAAGTTGTAGAACTTGAGACAAAAAGAGTAAATAGTAAGTGCCTACACAAAGGAGTTCCACAAATTGAGCCTAAGGGAAAGAAGACAAGAAGAGGAGGTAGAAAAGGTAGCAAGGTAACTCAATGGGTTGAGACAAGGAATCCAAGATGAAATCAGTATGATGGCTCCTGACAGTGTGCACAAGTGTTTTTCAGTTAGCCTTGTGAGAAGAGGAGAAGGCTAGAAGGAGGAACGATTCCCAACAAAGGGGTAGGAGTAATAATAATAGAGGATTTAGAGGTAGGAGTAACTTTGGCAGAGGAAAAATCCCAAGCAGACCAGAAGAGACTCAATCTATGGACAATAGTGGTAGTAGCCAGTATAGAGGGTCATTTCAAAGAGGAGGATACAGAGGAAGAGGAACACCAAGGAGTAGATTCTAGTCACAAGGAAGGTCCAATTCTATCTTCACTAGCAGATGTTACAATTGTAATCAAGTGGGCCATACAATGGGCAGATGTCCTTACAAGACTTCCACATCATCTATGGGAGAAAGAAGAAAGTAGTTAGTGCAAGAAGATTACACACAAAGTGTCACTTCTCCCATCTCCAAGGTAGGGCCAGTATTGGAAGGAGAGAATCTAATCTTGAGAAGGAATTTGTTGAAAGTTCCTAGTGTCACAGAACCACCTCAAAGAAAGAACTTGTTTAAGACTACTTGTAGGTCCCATGGGAAGATCTACAAGGTGATTGTGGACTCTAGATCCACAGAGATTATAGTGTCAAATGAGATGGTGGATAAACTAAAACTTAGAAGGGTACCTCACACTACCCCCTACAAAGTATCATGGCTAAACAAGGGACAACAGATAGTGGTAGATGAACAAACTATGGTGGAGTTTGAAATAGGAGAGTATAAGGAAAAAGTTTTATGTGACATATTTCCCATGGATGCATGTCATCTCCTTCTAGGACATCCATGGAAATAAGATGTAAAGGCCATTCATGATGGTGAAAAGAATAATTATGTGATTAATAAACAAGGAAATAAGTTTTAGATGGATGCCCTACAAGAACCTAATGAGGAGAAGCATGTGGGAACCAGTGTGATGATTTTGAATGGAAAAGAGTTTCTAAATGTTATGAAGAAGGAGAGAGGGGTCTGTTGTGCAGTGATAGTGAAGCCAAAGGAGGAGACCAAGGAGAAAGCCAATATGCCACCAGAGGTACAAGAGTTGTTGGAAAGGTACCATGAAATAGTGGATAATGGATTTCCTAGTGAATTTCCATCCATGAGGGATCTAAGTCATCAGATAAACCTCATACCTAGAGCTAATCTGCCTAACAAGGTAGCATATAAGATGACACCAAGTTAGAATGCAGAGATAGCAAAATAGATTCAAGATTTGTTTGAGAAAGGGCTAATAAGGAAGATTTTGAGTCCTTGTGTTGTGCCAACTATCCTTGCACCTAACAAGGATGGAAAATGGAGGATGTGTACTGACTCTAGGGCTATAAACAAGATCACAATCAGATATAGATTTCCCATGCCCCGGATTGAGGATTTTCTAGACAACTTGGGAGGTTCTTGTTATTTCTCCAAGGTGTATTTGAAGTCAAGGTATCAACAAATCAGAGTAAGGCCTGGTGATGAGTGGAAGAAAACTTTCAAAAAATGAAGGGTTGTATGAGTGGCTTGTAATTCCCTTTGGCCTAACAAATACACCTAGCACATTCATGAGGCTCGTGAATGAAGTCCTAGCAAATTTCATAGGTAAGTTTGTAATAGTATATCTTGATGACATTTTGATCTTTAGCAGGTCTAAGGAGGAGTACATGAAGCATTTGGAGATGGTATTGAGGAGGCTACACCAAGAGAATTTGATGATCAAATAGGAAAAATGTGAGCTATTGAAAACTGAATTAGTGTATCTTGGTTTTGTGGTTGCTAATGGATGTATGAAGATGGATCTTGATAAGGTCAAGTCTATTTTGGAATGGCCTACACCTAGATCCATAGGGGATGCTAGGATTTTTCATGGATTGGCCTCCTACTATAGGAAGTTTGTGAGAAACTTTAGTCATGTATGTGCACCTATCCTCAACACTATTAAGGAAGAAATCAAATGTCAGTTCAAGTGGATAGCAACAGTAGATCAAGGATTTGAAATGTTGAAGAAAAGCATAGAAGAACTACCTACACTTAGGTTACCTAGCTTCAATCATTTATTTGTGGTGGAGTGTGATGCTAGTAAGATAGCCATTGGGGCAATGTTGAGCCAAAGGGACACCCTGTGGCATTCTTCTCAGAGAAGTTGAATGATGCCAAACTGAAGTAATCCACCTATGATTTTGATTTGTATGCAATGATGAAAGCACTCAAAAAGTGGAGGCATTATCTCCTACCTAGGTAGTTTTTGGTCTACACAGATAACCATGCCCTTAGTTTCTTGAATGGGCAAGAGAAATTAAATTAGAGGCACCTTAAATGGGTAGAATCTTTGCAAGCATACACATTTATCATCAAACACAAGAAAGGAGTTAGCAACAAGGTTGCTGATGCTTTTAGTAGAAGAGTACTAGCCATACAAGAGATACAATTACAAAGTGTGGGAATGAATGACTTGAAAGGTCTCTACAAAGAGGATAGATATTTCAAAGATGCCTTTGAGGCATGTGAGAAGTTCCAATAGGGATTCAAAGTGGATTTTACTAATTGTATGTTGTAGGAGGGATTATTGTTCAAAGGACACCTAATGTGTATACCTCAGTGCTCAATGAGGGAGAACATAGTCAAGGATAAACACCAAGGAATCTTGGGAGGCCACTTTGGAGTGGACAAGACACTTGAGTAAGTGAATAGGCATTACTATTGGCCTAGGTTATAGTCAGATGTCAGAAAGTTTGTGGAGCAATGTCAGATATGTCAGAGGGCTAAAGGAAAAAGTAGAAACACTAGATTGTATCAACCCCTATCCATACCTCAGAGGCCTTGGGAGTGTTTAAGTATGGAATTTATTTTGGGTTACCTAAGACATAAAAGGGACATGACAGTGTGTTTGTAGTGGTGGATGGGTTTAGCAAGATGGAACACTTCATCCCTTTCAAAAAAACCAATGATGCTTTACATATTGCAGGCCTATTCTTTAGAGACATTGTGAGAATACATGGATTTCCATTAAACATAGTAAGTGATAGGGATAGTAAATTTGTGGGTCACTTTTGGAGGACTCTTTGGAAGATGTTAGGGAAAAAAATTTCTTTCCCTTTAGCCTATCACCCTTAGTCAGATGGGAAAACTAAGGTAGTCAATAGGTCTTTGGGCAATCTACTAAGATATTTGACCAAGCATCATGGACAATCTTGGGATCATATTGTAGGGAGAGCAGAATATGCCTATAATGACTCCATCAATAGGAGTACAAGTAAAATCCCATTTGAGATAGTTTATGAGGCTAATCCTAGAGGGATCTTGGAGTTAAGGGATCTCAGTTTACAAGACAAAAGAAGTGCTCAAGGGGAATCATTTGTAGAACAGATGAAAGAGCTCCATGACCAAGTAAAAAAGACTACAACAGAAAGGGGAGAAGTATAAGTCCAAGGAAGACAAGACAAGGATGGATTTAAAATTCAAGGTGGGGGACTTGGTACTTGCATACCTCAAAAAGGAAAGAATACCTAAGGGTAAGCCAACTAAGTTGCTCATGAAGAAGATAAGACCATTGAGGATATTACATAAGTATGGCAAAAATGCATATGAAGTGGATTTGCCTCAAGATTTGGGAATTTCACCCATTTCTAATATATGTGACATGTATCCCTATAAGGGACTACCCTTAGACACTGGTCAATACACTCTTTCAGAATTGGGATAAGAAGATTGGGTTAAGGATTTGCCTACCCCACCCACTCTATAGTTGGACAATATACTGGACTCCAAGGTGATTAAGAAGACCAGGAAGGGTACTTACAAAGAGTTTCTGGTAAATTGGTAGGGACTACCTAAATTAGAAGCCACTTGGTTGACTGAGGCAGACATTCTAAAGCATGGGGTCACCATTGAAGACGTCCTAACTCAAGGGTCTTGAGTTCTTTGTTCCAAGGGAGTATGGTGTAGAGAACCTCCCATTTTGGTGTGATTTGTTTGTTTAGGGTTGTGTTAAGAGTCTTATTTTGGGTTTGAATAAGATCCATTAGTTTTGGATCTGAACTTGTTCATTTCATGTTTGTAAGGGCAAAAGTGCTTCTAGGTGACAATTTGGTCATTTTGGCCTAGAATGGGAAAAGTTGGTATTTTTGAGTAACTTGAGGTTTTAGTGTTTTTTAGGACCCTAAGTATCCTAACTAGGGTCATAGGAGTGAGAAACATGCATCAAGTTGGCTAAAATATTCAAAGAGTAAAAAATACTAAAAAGTTGCTAGCAACTTTTGCAAAAAGTTGCAAATGGAAGTTTGAGCAGTTGTAACCACCCATGCTTGGGTATTTAAGCATGGATTGATGATATTTGACAAGTTAATGGATTTTTGGATTGCACAGTACCTTTGTGATCACTCTTTATGGATGGTTTCCTGTGTTTCATTGTAATTTACAGTGTTTTCTACATTTTGTATAGCTATATACGGATTAGATTAGGTGATCGGACCCCATGGGGTGTAGTGATTTGAATTAGATTTTTTTTCATAGATTATTTTTCTTTCAAGTTGAAGTAGTGTGGAGTTACATTAGGATTTAGGCCACTATGTCTGCAAGTTCAATTTTCACAGTTGCAGGAGCAAAATGGCTCTAACCTAAGCATCCATAGTTGAAAATGGCTAAAACCATGTGGGATGATGGGTTAGGGTTTTTACATATTGTTTTTTTTTTTCCTTTTTTTTCTTGCAATTGAATTCCTAATCTTGCAATGAAGCCCTATGGTTGATTGCTAGGAGTAGGTGAGCCTAGACAGGGTAAAGATTGAATTGTAATCAAGCACCCATAATCTTGGATGGATGACTTAGTGGAATTTGTGGAAGACATAATGTGTCACCTTGAAGTATAAAATGGTTGTAAATGGTGGATTGAAGTTATAAGAAAAAATTGAAGACAGTTTGTGCTGACTGGTCTAGAGTGTTAGTAATAACTGAGAGGGGGGATGAATCAATCACCACAAAAATTAATCCTTCAATCAACCTTTAAAATTATAACCACAAATTATATCTCATTTTATCTTCTATCCTAAAAGATGAATACCATGAAATACTTATATCAATTTAGTACTTGTCAGAATGCTCTGTCAAACCTTCTTTTGTATGTTTACCAATAAGCAGTCATGTATTTACCAAAATACAGTAAATATGTAGAGTATACTGATAAATCCAGAATCAAATATGTAAGATACACACATAACACATGGATTTTTAACGTGGAAACCCTATTAAGGGGAAAAAAAACCACTGGGACCGGTACCCCAAATTTTCACTCTTCTAAAGTGAGCCCTATTAAGAGCCAACCCTAGTAAAGGTTACAAACACACTTTTAAGTGCAACCTTTTTAGAGGATTTTATACATATAGGTTTTCAATTAGTATCAGGCATCTATTGCTACCATCCTTGAATCAGCCTCTTTCTTAGATTATCAATAGGTATCGGGCAAGTCTAATGCTACTTTCATGAATCAACCTTTTTGGCACTCCTTGAGATGTAACTCAATATATAGAAGGCTGTTAAGTCCTGCTCAGTTAAGAGACTTGATGCTTCAATGGTTAAACTGAAACACTATGACCTATTCATATTTCAACTTGAATTGCATATTTTCAGATCTATTTAAGTACATTATCTCTCTGAACAATGTATCAATTCAATCCTTTGTGCTCCATACTTTCTTCTCTGTGATGTTGTGCTCACTGTTTATCAATGTCTGCAGAATTCCTTATCTCCCCCTTCAGCTTGTTTGATTAGTACTACATGAAGTTGTTCTTCATCAGTTTCTCTCCAACATCCTCTATTTTTATTCTCTCCCCTTAATCCCCTTTGAAAATGAATTAAGCTTGTCTCCTATATAGGCATAATATTCATTGTTTCTTGGTTCTTGATTCTTGGTGTGATAAATAATCCAACCAAATAGATTTAAAGCATAAATCTTGATTTGTCTTATAGATATCTTCTTGCCAACTATACAAATCATCTTTAAATCAATCACTTGTCTCTGGTCGAATAAAACAAAGTAGACAACTAGTTAAGTCTATATTTAGCTCTACCAACTAGATATTTTATCATTTTCTGAACTCTCTGTTCTAGCAGTCACCACTTCAGTTAGTTGTCGGTGACAACTGACTTAACCATCAGTGAGACTTTAGTTATCTTCATGATCTCCATCTATTGGGCAACACTGTAACTTTTCTCATCGCTAATGCAGTTCATTTCCTTGTCGGGCAACACTGTGACTCTATTCTATTAATCTAACCATCGGGTGCACTCTGTCAATGTATGCAGTCACTTAGTGAATACTTGACTTATATGAATTACTGATAGCACAGCCTTTGATTCATCGGTTCTTTGAAGTCTTTGGTAGTATTACAATGACCATACAGATTATATCAAGTTGACATCAATGACAATACAATACATTAACTGATTTAATGCCTTGCATGATCATAAACTTAACATCTTCAAACATTTAATCAGTTACATGTCATCAATCTCTCCCTTTGGAATTGATGGAAACATACTATATTATCACACTATATTGTTTCTAATACAATATGAAATACAACAGTTTGAAATTCATCAAACTACCAATCTTTTTATTCTGATAATCGATAAAAATGTCTGACCATTAGTAAGCTTTTTTTTTAGCTTAAATTTGATTCTTGCAACTCTCTATCTTTCTTCTTCTGATGTGTTTTGTTCTCTCCTTTTGTCAATTTCTCTTGTCATCAACTCTCCCTTTGTATAATCTTTCCATACAATCTCTCTCCCTAAGGATATAATCTTTCCCTGTTGGATTAATGCGATAATGGATAATCTCTCTCCCTTTCCAGAAGGATGTGATAATATGGATAATCTCTCTCCCTTTGACAGAAATGCTAAATAAATATCTCACAAATATCTATCATTAATGTCAAGCAATTTTTTTCTTTCCATCCATAATATATTCCTTGAATTTCCCTTATCCATCAGCAATACAACAATATGCTCTGGTGCTTGGTGATGATATATACCTGTCTGTATATAGATGTAGCTTTGAAGATCATCTCTTTGCTTGCATCAACATGAATGATATTTTGATAATATGTAGGCTGATGCAGCCTTCTAGTCAGCTTACTTACCAGTAGACATGGGTTTGACCCCTAGTCTCTTTCTCAAGTACTGAAATGCATCCTTGGGCAATGGCTTGGTGAAGATATTAGCCAATTGTTTCTTTGATTGCACATACTCAAGTATCACCTACTTTTCCTGAACTTATTTTCTTAAATAATGATACTTGATGGAAATATGCTTTGTTTTAACATGCATGAAAGGATTTTTGGAAATATTTATTGCACTTGTATTATCGCAGTAGATAATTACTGGTTCTAGAATTTTCATATGCATACCTTCCAGTAACTGTTTGTTCCATGCAATATTTGAGTAGTTTGCAGTAGCAACAACATACTCTACCTCTATAGTAGATTTTGAGATGCCTCTCTGTTTCTTACTGATCCATGTGACAATTTTGTCACCCTTGAAGAATGCTCCTCCAGTTGTGCTCTTCCGGTCATCAAGATTTCCAGCCCAATCAGCTTTGGTAAAAACCTTAAGTTCAAATTTTCCTTCTATTTTGTACCATTGGCCGTATTCCTTGATATTCTTCAGATATCTTAGAATTCTTTTCACAGCAGTCATATGTGACTCTCTGGGATTAGCAAAGAATCTAGCAACTATTCCTACTGCATGTGCAATATCTGGTCTAGTATGTACAACATACATGAGTTTTCCAATCATTGATCTGTACAAAGTCTGATTTACCTCTGATGACTTGTCCTCCTTTGTTAGTTTGCATCCAGTTCCCATTAGTTTTCCAACTAGTTTTGATTCTTCCATCTTGAATATTTTTAGTACTTCTTTGATGTACTTGGATTGTGTAATGAAAATACCTTCTCCTTGTTGCATGATCTACAAACCAAGAAAGAACTTGATCTCTCCAAACATAGACATCTCAAATTCTTTGCTCATCTCATTTTCAAATGATTTTCATAGCATATAATTGCCTCCAAATATGATGTCATCAACAAATATCTTAGAAATCAAAATGTTAGCATCAGCATCTTCCTTCAAGTAAAGATTATTGTTTTCACTAGTCCTTACAAATCCAATACTTATAAGATAGGAATGAAGTCTTTCATACCATACTTGGGGTGCTTGTTTCAATCCATACAGGGCTTTGTGAAGTCTATATACCATGTCCCCCTTGTCTGGATCAACAAACCCTTCTGGTTGTTTAATGTATACCTCTTCTTCAAGTATTCCATCCAGGGATGTAGACTTGACATCCATTTGATATACCTTGAATCCTTTATATGTAGCATAAGCAAGTACTATTCTTACTCCTAGCCTAGCAATGGGTGAAAAGGTTTCTCCATAGTCAATTCCTTCTTCTTGTGCATACCCTTTGCATACTAGTCTTGCTTTATTTCTTGTGACTTCTCCATTTTCATTCAGCTTATTTCTGAATATCCATTTTGTATCGATGACATTCTTGTCATCTAGTCTTGATACAAGTGTCCATGTGTTGTTTTTCTCTATCTATTCAATATCTTCATTCATAGCACTTATCCATTCATCATTATCTAGTGCAACATTGATAGATTTGGGCTCATAATCACAAATAAGACATCTTGTATTTAGAGACTCACTTCTAGTTCTCATAATAGCCTTTTTATCTCCTATGATCTAGTCTTGTGGATGGTTCCTTCTGACATATCTTGCAAGTACAGGTACAACTCTTTGTCTATCAGCTTGATCATCATTTTGTTCATTTTTTTCTCCATCAAGTTGTGCATCATCTTGAGAAATATTTTGATCGTCGGTATTTGTGGCCTGATGCTTGGGTGCAATGATTTGTTGCTTGGGAGCTCTACATTGTTGGTAGGGTAGAGTTGTCAGGTTCCTCATTGTAAGTAAACTTATTGTAGTCCTCTGGTTCTTTAGTGCTTTCCTTTTCATTCTTCTCTAAAAATTCATATATCTTTACATTTGCACTTTCAACAATCTTGTTAGAGCCTTTGTTTAGACATTTATAAGCCTTTCTCTTGGTGGAATACCCTAGAAAAATTCCTTCATCACTCTTGGAGTCAATTTTTCTATTTCTATCATCTTTTAAGATATAAAATTGACTGCCAAAGATTTTGAAATAATTTACATTGGGTGTGTATCCATACCACATCTCATAAGGTGTCTTTCTTCAATTGTACTTTGTTCAATGTGTAAACAATAGTACTGGTAGCTTCCCTCCAAAATATTTGGGTGATTTTTTTCTCTATCATCAGTGTCCTTGCACAATCAAATATGGATCTGTTCCTTCTTTCAGCAATTCCATTCTACTGTGGTGTTCTTAGTGCAGAGACCTATATTTTGATTCCATGCTCATTAAAAAATTTAGTGAATTCATCTGAAATAAATTCCCCTTCTCTATCTGACCTTAAGCATTTTATCTCCTTACCACTTTGCTTCTCAACCATTTCTTTGTACCATTTGAACATCTTAAATGCTTCTGATTTATCTATTAGAAACATGACTGTCATCAGTCTAGAGTAATCATCAACAAACGGAATAAAATATCTATCTCCATAATAACTCTTTATCCTCATAGGTCCACATAAATTAGTATGGACTAATTGTAGAATTGCATCTGATGTATGGGTTTTTCTTTTAAAACTAGACTTTATCATTTTACCTTTTTGACAATTCTTACACATGATGTTGTCGGGCTTGGTCATCGTCAGTAAGCCTCTGACATTTCTCCTTTTTCTAATCTTTATCATGTTGTCAAAATTCACATGACACCATCTTTTGTGCCACATCCACATGTCTTCATTTGTATCAATCAAACAAGTGGAGTCAGTATCATTCAGATAGAATAAGTTACCTTTTGTCTGCTCACCGGTACCAATCAGATTTCTAGATTTATTGAAGATCTTTGCCTTCTTATTTTCAAATGCTACTCTGTGACTTGAATTATTCAACTGAGAAACACTCAATAGATTATAATTCAATCCATTTACCCAATAAGCATTTTCACATTTTATCTGGTTATTCAACATTATGGTTCCTCTACCTTCAACTGGACAAGGTCTGTCATTACCCATTCTTACTGAACCACCTTTGTAGTATTCAAAAGTCTTAAAATTTTTCTTGTCACCAGTCATATGGTGAGTGTAGCCACTATCTATGATCCAAACATCATTTTTACTAACTTTAGATATGAGAGCTATTTCTACACACCTTTCTTCATCATCATTTGAAACATCTTTTACTGCTACAAACACCATCTCGATGTCTTCATCAAATTCGGTGTCAGTGTCATCATATTTGCATTTTTCTAGCTAACTGGCCTTCTTTCCTTTGTCCTTATAGTCTTGGGTATCTCTTCTTTCTAATTTTCATTAGCTTCTGTAATCACCTCTGTTGGACTTCTTTTCAAATGATCTATCATTACTTCTGTCATCTTTTCTTCTATTAGTACATCTTGCAGCAAAGTGTCCAATCTCTTTGCAATTAAAACAAACAAGTGGTAGTTTAACTTTGTATTTACCTTTGCCTCTCTGCATTCTTCTAGCCATAAGTGCTTCAAATTCATCAAGATCATCTTCTTCACTTTCACTATCACTATCTTTTCTCATAGTGTTTTTATGACTTGATTTGCTTATTCTCATAGAAGTTCTGAATGCAGACTCTATATTTGGTAAGACACTATTATCAAAGTTATTCATCTCAAATTAAATCAATCTTCCAATCAAAATTTCTAGAGTAACATTTCTATTTGCTACTACTCTCATTTCTTGAATGGTGGATACTCTAATAGCATAAGTAGGCATTAAGGTTCTTAGAATTTTACTTACCACTGTATCTTCTTCTACTACACCTCCAACTCCTTGGATAGCATTGACTACCTCTTTGATTCTTGTGTTGTACTGAGTAATATTTTCTCCTTATTTCATTTTTAGATCATCAAACTTTCCTCTAAGGATTTTTGCCTTGGCTCTCAAAAAATTCTTGTCACCACCATGTACAAGCTTCAATTTGTCCCACATCTGCTTTGCAGTTTTGCAGTCTTTGACATCTTCAAATTCAACATCGGAGAGTGAGAAATCAAGATCGATCATCATGCCATTATGTTCATGCTTCTCTCTCATTTGTTCAACTATTGATGCTCTTGTGGGCAACACATATTTAGTTTCTAAGTATTGAGTAACATCATTACCAATACCTGATAAGTGGAGTCTTATTTTTCTCTGCCATGAAGCAAAATTATCTTTGTTCAACTTGGAGACATCTTGTCTATTCATCTTGTGATCTTTAGCTTAGATCATGAAACCTTCCTTTCTAAGCACACAAGCTCTGATACCAATTGTTAGTAATAACTGAGAGGGGGGGAATTAGTGGCCTCAAAAATTAATCCTCAAATCAACCCTTTAAACTTATAACCACAAATTATATCTCAAGTTATCTTCTGTCCCACAAGATGAAACCATGAAATACTTATATCAATTTACTACTTTTCAAATTTCTCTGTCAAACCCTCTTCTATATGTTTACCGATAAGTAGTCATCTATTTACCAAAATATAGTAAATATGCAGTGTATACCAATAAATCCAGAATCAAATATGTAAGATACAAAATAGTAAAGAAATGAATCATACACACATAACACATGGATTTTTAACATGGAAATCCTGTTAAGGGAAAAAAACCACTGGGACCAGTACCCCAAATTTTCACTCTTCTAAAGTGAGCCCTGTTAAGAGCCAACCCTGTTAAAGGTTACAAACACACTGTTAAGTGTGACCTTGTTAGAGGATTTTATACATATAGGTTGTCACTTAGTATCTAACATCTATTGCTACCATCCTTGAATCAGCCTCTTTCTTAGACTATCAATAGGTATCAGGAATGTCCAATGCTACTTTCATGAATCAACCTTTTTGGCACTCCTTGAGATGTACCTCAATATATAGAAGATTGTTAAGTCCTACTCAGTTAAGAGACTTAATGCTTCAATGGTTAAACTGAAACACTATGACCTGTTCATATTGCAACTTGAATTGTAGCTTTTTAGATCTATTTAAGTACATTACCTCTCTAAACAATGTATCAATTCAATCCTTTGTGCTCCATACTTTCTGCTCTATGATGATGTGTTCACTGTTTGTCAGTGTTTGCAAAATTCCTTATCTCTCCCTTCAACTTGTTTGATCAGTACTACATGAAGTTTTTCTTCATTAGTTTCTCTCCAGCATCCTCTATTTTTATTCAATCCCCTTAATCCCCTTTGAAAATGAATTAAGCTTGTCTCTTATATATACATAATATTCATTGATTCTTGGTTCTTGATTCTTGGCGTGATAAACAATCCAACCAATTAGATTTAAAGCATAACTCCTGATTTGTCTCGTAGATATCTTCTTGCCAACTGTACAAATCAGATTTAAATTAATCACTTATCTCTGGTTGAATGAAACAAATTAGACAACTAGTTAAGTCTATATTTAGCTCTGCCAGCTAGATATTTTGTCATTTTCTAAACTCTCTGTTATGGCGGTCACCTCTTCAGTTAGTCGTCGGTGGCAACTAACTGAACCGTCAGTGAGACTTCAGTTAGCTTTGTGATCTCCGTCCGTCAGGCAACACTGTAAATTTTCTCATCTATAATGCAGTTCATTTCCTCATCGGGCAACACTGTGACTCTGTTCTATTACTCTAACCATCAAGTGCACACCGTCGGTGTATTCAGTCACTTAGTGAATACTTGACTTATATGCATTACTGATAGCATAGCCTTTGCTTCATCGGTTCTTTGAAGTCTTTGGTAGTATTATAATGACCATACATATTATATCAAGTTGACATCAATGATAGTACAACACATTAACTGATTTAATACCTTGCATGATCATCAACTTAACATCTTCAAACATTTAATCAGTTACATGTCATAATAGAGGCCTAAAAGAAAGGTGGAAAACTAGGGCTTGGTAGTAATTAGGGTTATGGGTGCATTGAGAAACTATGGTTTTGGATTCTTGAAGGGTTAGTGGATAGCTTTCAGATTTTCAAAGTCTTATGTGAGGTTTTTTGGGATAATTTGGAACATTTGGCTCAAAACAGTGAAAATAGACCTACTAGGAATAGGCCTAATTAGGCCTACTAGTGCATTGTGACAACAATTGGATTGTTGAAGTATCCAGAAGTGTTGGAAATGTTTCCAATGGACTTTTAATGGGTCAAGAACATAGGCAAGAGTCTATGAGGTGTATGGGGAAGATCCTAAGCAAGGGTTTGGGGTTCTAGGGGAAGTTCTAGTGAAGAACCAAAGAGGAATGATCAACTAGTTGGACTAGTTGAAATTGGATGAACTTTGTGTCTTCAATAAACCAACTATATCTAGGAGGCCAGTTGGTAGGGAGGATCTAGGAGATTCATATTGAGGAAGAACACATAGAGGAGTAACCATTGGATGGTTAGAAGAAGTAAGAAGCACTTTGGGGGAAAGAAACACTAGAACTCTAGACCCTTTGCATCATATAGTCACTTGGTTATAGCGAAAAAACTAAAGTTTGAGACTGTGCCAAAAAAAGGATGTGGAAACCAAAAGAGGAAGTTGACTATTGAAGAACATGAAAAACTTTTGGAGAAAATAAAGGATAGAGAGGATCCAAAGTACATGTATCAAGAGCTATAAATGATTTGAAATTCATGATTCTAGATTTAATTTATATTGATTCTAAATTAAATTTTAATGGATTAGACCTTGAGGAACTTGATACTTTTTTCAATTTCAATTAGACTAGATTGATTTTAAAGATTGTTTGAAATTATCTAGTCTAGATTGATTAAAGGTTTTTCAAATTAAGTATGAATTGATCTTCTATCTATATTGTTTTTAAGTTTTTGAATTATTGGAACAAGATAGATAGAAATTGGTTTTAAATAGATATTGATTACCTGTAAATTGATTATATATATATTGATTAGACTAGAGTTTGTTTAAGTTTGAAGTTAGATTGATTATATAAATTGATTCTAGTTATATAAAAGATCACTTGATCTATACTATGTATGTTGATCTTCTATCTAGATTAATTAGGTTTTGAATTATTTTCAAGTTCTAGAAATTGGTTAAATCTATTGATTTAGGTAAATTAAAATTTAATTTTGAATTTTGATTTGAAATTGAAATTTAATCTAAGTTTGAAGTTTGATTGATTATATATTATATTGATTAGACGAAAGATTGATTTTAATTCAATTTTAAAGTTTTTTTTAAGTTTGAAGTTATCTAGATTGATTATGGTTATATAAAAGATCGCTTGATCTATGCTAGGTATGTCGATCTTCTATCTAGATTGATTAGGTTTTGAATTATTTTCAAGTGAACTAGAAATTGGTTAAATCTATTGATTTAGGTAAATTGAAATTTAATTTTGATGTTTGATTTGAAATTCAAATTTAATTTAAGTTTTAAGTTTGATTGATTATATATATTAATTAGACTAAAGATTACTTGATTATTTCTAGATTGAAAATTTACATAATTTTCTCTAAGATTCTACACTAGACATGATCATCAAAGTAATTTACACATGTATACATCTCTCTCTCTCTCTCTCTCTCTCTCTCTCTATATATATATATA
>MU223537.1:456925-485524 GCA_018584345.1 Thuja plicata
TCAAAATAAAACATGCATGTAATAATGTACAAATGTCTATATAGATCAGTTCATAAAACATACATGTATCAATGTAAACATCTATATATCAACATATAACAATGTAAATGGACCTGTCCAAATATCAATGTATCAACATACAAAACACATGTACATATCAATGTATTTACGTCTGGATATCAACATGTAACAATGTAAATGTCTATATATGTTAAAATAAAACATGCATGGTAAATGGACCTGTAAATATCAATGTATCAACGTACAAAACACATGTACATATATATCAATGTAAATGTCTAGATATCAACATAACAATGTAAAATGTATATGTATATCAAAGTACAAAACACATACATATAAATGTACATGTCTAGATATCAACATAACAATGTCAAACATATGTAATATGTATATCAAAGTACAAAACACATACATATCAATGTAAATGTCTAGCTATCAACATAACAATGCAAATGGCTATATCTATCAATGTAAAACATGTGTATATAATCTACATCTCTCATGTGTAAATCTAGGTCAATGACCGCCATCACCACTGTGTGCAGGCCTATGTGGATCCTCATCCTGCTGGACCTGAGTCTGTATATAAATGTAACAATTTTAAAACAAATTTAATTAATATATTTATGGACAGACCAATATTTTTATAAATGTAGATTTAAACTTGAAACAAATAAACTATTTAAAAATAATTTAAATTAAATTTTACCTCTACATCTGATGAATCAGATCAACAGGCTCCTCTAAATCTCCATATGCAACGCCCATCATAGTATCCTGTAACTAGTTCAAATATATATATATATATATAATACAAAATCACTTCATTGTTCTTGAATCTTGAAATTAAATAGTTTCAAGTGCACCTGGTGTAATGCATGTCCAATGTCAGATAACTCAGAAGAATGTAAGGGCACTTTCTTAGGATCAATGGCCTTGTCCATAAGAAAATCTGAGAATCTAGTGTGAAATCGTGAGGTCATAGGTGTCTGAAATAGGGGAGCCTGTGTATGTTGTCGAGGTGGTGTAAGATCATCCACACTCTTTCATGGAGTTGTAGGATGTATCTGGACATCCTACTATCTAGAGGTACATGCCTCTGCATCTCCTCATCCCCGACTGCTACATGTGGAGGATCTCTCCTGGTCTCCTAAAATGAATGTAGGAATATCACGTGGATGAACCCCATCTGTCGTAGAAATGTGCTGGTAAGATTCTAGGAGATCACTGACTAAAATGGAGCACATGTCATGCAAACGATCCTTTGGTAGATGTGATATCTCATATAGAGTGGGAAGATCAAATTGGATGTAAGGATCATAAAATGGACTAGAAGGATCAACGCCTACGCCCGTTCAGGATTTGAGCATGTATCTACCCACATGATCAGATGATAACTCATCGACCTGAGTTAGGATGGTGGCAATACTAGAAAACATATCTACGCATGAATCCTCAACTTCAACATGTCCAGCTCCAGTGTAGGTCTCCAAACCTTTTGTAAGAACCAAAAGGTTTTGACCCACTAATGCCCTCTTACTAGGGGGTTGTGGTGCATCAGGTCATCTACACTTATCCTGATATCTCCCCTAACCCTGAACAACATGTGGAGGTAAATCTGTGTAATCAACATCATAACCTAAATGGAACTCTGCAAACAATTGTTTGTAGAAATATAAGGGCACCTCATCCTTTTGGGGCCACACATGATGGGCCACCAACCATATTGGATATATAAAAGGAGGTACTAAGTCATCTATACATTTTGTGACCCTATATTCTCTAACCACCTTCTTCTCTATGTAATGGGTCCCAAACATGTTCTTAACCTGAGTAACAGAAACATTTGAATCAACTATCCTCCAACCCATAGATCCCATCACTGTGCTAGAGAGGCTATGGTACAAAGAATCAATAGATGTATCATCATATGGATTGTATGATTCAGCCTTCTGAATAATACTTATCAACTCTATGTGAATAAAATCAATTTCTCTCTATTAGGGAGGGTAGCACTATTTTGCAACATTCTCTCTAGCCCAACTTGAGTGGCATGCATCCTCGAGATAGTCTCCTGTCTATGACTATCTTGAATATGTAGGGTATCATGGAAGCCTAACGATGCTCGTGAGGCCTGACTACCATGAATTCTATGATTTGACCTATTAGAAGCCATGTGACATAAATGTAATATCTTGATAGAGATAAACACTACTCACTGCAAGTGGGCACATACATATGTGTAGATATGTGTAGACTTAGGGTTTTATTAAGTGATAATTTTGGAAGTTGTGTACATAATGAAAATGTAGAATGATCAAGTTGGGACAAAAAGATTTTTTGACATGTTCTCTTAATATTAATAATATAGGACCATGTATCCTAAGATAATTCCCTGTAACGATTTCTTCTAATTTATGTTTTGGATAAATTATATATTTTTAGGCTTAAGTGTATGTGTAAATGTTTCAAACTTTTGGGTTTGGGTTTGCATTTAAGTTTGGGTTTGTGTTTGCATTTAAGTTTGGATTTACATTTATGTTTCAAAAAATTGGGTACATTATATGTTTTTAACATCAATTATATATTTTTAACATGAATTATATAACCTAAAAAAATTTATTTCTTGAATATGAAGAAACAAATACGACATTACAATGCTAGAAATTTTTTTTTTAACATATATTTATAAAGAAAAACATTTAAAAAACCAAAAAAAACAAAAAAGGGGACCTACCTCAAACTCAGTCGAGTTTCTTCTCTCACCCCCTCAACCACAATCATAGCCCCTCAATGTGCAAATGAGGGGCTTGCGGTTTTTTTTGGGATATTTAAAATGCACAGAAGAATCGGCCGAGTTAGACATGGCCGAGTACTACTGGACCCAGTCTACTAAGCCAAGTAAGCGCCACTCGGCATCGAATGGCACCCATGTAAACTCGGTCGTGTTAGACTTGGCCAAGTCTGACTGGGCTGAGTCTAACTAGTTTGAGTAGGCAATGTTAGCCTAAAAGGTGACATATTATTTTTCTTTCACCCTAATGATTTAAAAATGCATCACACAAACATTCTGGAGAAAAGTTATAAGTACTACTGTCTATACACTAATCTGAGTTCAATTAAAGAAAGACACCAATAAGACACCTTATGAGCTATGGTATAGATACACACCAAATGTGAGTTACTTTAGAATTTTTGGAAGTCAATGTTATATATTGAAAGATGATAGAAATGGGAAGCTTGACTCTAAAAGTGATGAAGGAATATTTCTAGGATATTCTACCAAAATAAAAGCTTATAAATGTCTATATAAATCTTCTAACAAAATCATTGAAAGTGCAAATGTTAAAGTTGATGAATTTGTTGAGAACAATGATGAAGAAAGAAGAAAGGAACCAGAATATTACAACATATTTGTCTACATTGAAGAACCTGACACTTTGCCTAAGCAACAGTGTAACGCTACCGAGCGATAGAACAATACAACTGAGCAACAGGTTGCACACACTGAGAATTAGGAAAATAATCACAATGCTAAACCGAGCAATGAAGAGCAAAATGAAGGTCAAAATGATGATCAGAATGATGAATAGAGATCTAAACCTGTACTTTCTAAATATGTCAGAAGACACCATCCACAAGACCAAATCATTGGAGACAAAAGAGCTAGAGTGAGAACAAGAAGTAAGTCACTTAACACTAGATGTTTGATTTGTGATTTTGAGCCTAAATATGTTAATACTGCACTTGAGAATCAAGAATGGGTTAGTGCAATGAATGAAGAGATTGAACAAATTGAGAAGAATAAAACATGGACATTAGCAACTAGATCAAGTGACAAAAATGTCATTGGTACCAAATGGGTTTTCAGAAACAAACTGAACGAGAATGGAGAAGTCACAAGGAACAAAGCAAGACTGGTATGCAAAGGGTATGCACAAGAAGAAGGTATTGAATATGGAGAAACCTTTTCACCCGTTGCTAGTCTAGGAGTAAGAATTCTAATTGCTTATGCTGCTTTTAAAGGATTCAAAGTATACCAAATGGATGTTAAATATGCATTTCTAAATGGAATACTAGAAGAAGAGGTATACATTAAACAACCTGAAGGGTTTGTTGATCCTAACAAGAGGAACATGGTATGTAAACTACACAAAGCCTAGTATAGATTAAAACAAGCATCAAGAGCATGGTATGAAAGACTTCACTCTTATCTCATTAGTATGGGATTTGTTAGAACAAGTGATAACAATAATCTGTATTTGAATGGAGAAAATGATGATAATATTTTGATTACTGAGATATTTGTTGATGATATCATATTTGTAGGTAATGATATGCTATGCAAGTCATTTTCTGATGAAATGAGAAAATAATTTGAGATGTCAATGTTTGGAGAGATAAATTTTTTCTTGGCCTACAGATTCTACAACAGGATAAAGGCATCTACATCACATAATCCAAATACATCAAAGAAGTTTTGAAGGTATTAAAGATGGATGACTCCAAGCCAGTTGGAACACCTACAGAAATTGGATACAAATTGACAAAGGAAGACAAGACAACCAAGGTAAATCAAACCTAATACAGATCTATGAGTGGAAAACTAATTAATGTTGTACACACTAGACTAGATATAACACATGCAGTTGGTATAGTTGCAAGATTCTCTGCTAATCTTAAGGAATCACACATGATTGTTGTTAAAAGAATTCTGACATATCTAAACAATACTGAAGACTATGGTTTATGGTATAATGAAGACAATAAATTTGAGCTACAAGTTTATAGTGATGCTGATTGAGTTGGAAACATAGATGATAGAAAGAGCACAACAGGAGGAGCATTCTTTATGTGTGACAAACTTGTCACATGGATAAGTAAAAAGAAAGGATGCATATCATAATCAACCATAGAAGCAGAATATGTCATTGCATGGATGAAGCAATTGCTAAAAGGTATGAATGAAGAAATTCTTGACCCAATAATTATATATTGTGATAATACTAGTTCTATAAATATCTCAAAGAACCATGTGATGCGTGTTAAGACAAAGCACATAGCTATTAAGAATCATTACTTGAGGGAACAAGTACATGAGAAAGAGGTGATACTGGAATATTTACAATCAAAAGAACAACTAGCAAACATATTCACAAAAACCACTGCCAAAATATACATTTGAGTACTTGAGAAATAGACTAGGGGTTTGACCCTTGTCTAATGGTCACTAAGATGACTTAGAGGTTGCATCAACCTATACATTATCAGAAGATCAATCATGTTGATGCAAGATAATATATGGAATACAATGAAATATTAGTCCACTAAAGGGACAGAAAGCTTCCAAGGGAGAAAAACATTGTTGGCTACTGCAGAGTCGAATTGCTGATGGAGAGAATGATATTTTTTTTTTGGCATTGCTAGCAAAGGTAGAGAAGGATACAATGAAATATCTATCATGATCATACAAAGGGAGAGAAGAGAAATTTCCATCAGGGAGAAGAACATCAGTCAAAAGAACATCAGTCAAAGGAAGAGAAAAGATCAGAGAAAGAAGTTTCTACAAAGGGAGAGAAAGATCCAATGATGATGAGGAGAAAAGATTCTACAAGAAAGGGAGAGACAGATTCAGAAAATAAGATTTCTACACCTATCCATTAAAGGGAATAAAGAAAGGGAGAGAACTTAGACGGAATCAAATCTAAGCTAGAAGAGCTTATTGAGATTTAGATATTTGAATTGGTTATAGAACAAAAAGTTTGGTATGATATGGCATATTTCATAATGTGTTGCTATCAATGCCAAAGGGAGAGACTAATGAACTATAACTAATTGAATGTTTGAAGATGATAAGTTGATGATCACCGAGCTGCAAAAGTAAATGCAAGATATTAAATTAGTTAATTTATTGTATTGTCATTGATGTCAACTTGATATAATCTGATTGGTCATATACATATTGTCATTAACCTTAAACAGTTGAAGAGACAAAGTTTATGCATTTGGTAAAAGATAAAAGTTCAATGTACACTGAGTGACAGTAAACATCGACGAATAGAGAACATTGAGAAGTTCATAGTGTAGACCAAGAACTGGAGTAACTGAGAAAGTGGTTACTGAGCAAGAGATATTTACCAAGCATAATTGGAGTGGTCACTGAGCTAACTGAAGTTTTTACTGAGCATAACTAAATTCAATGATTGAGCTAACTAAAGTTGATCGCCGATCATAACTAAAGATAAATAATGACAAAAACACTTAGCTGGAAGGAGCTATATTTTGATTGATGGGTTGATTGCTTTATTCTTATTGACCAGTTGAACTAAAGCAAAGAAGAGATTTAAAGCATGTTTTATTCACAAATAACAAGGAGAGATTTGTGGAATACAACTAAAGGAGAGCTTTATAGATTAAAGAAAGAATGTCAATTTTTATGGATCAAGAAGTGATCTATGATGAAAACAAGGAGATTGAATGACTAAATCATGTCTATGTAAAGAGACAAGTAAGTCATTATGAAAGAGAGGAATACTGAATATAATTCTGGTGAAGATAGAAGTCTTCATGCAGATCTGATCATATCAGATGAAGAACAAAGCCAAGGAATTTTGAAGACACCAAGCAATAGAGGACAGAGCATACACCGAGTGGAATAGAAGAAAGAAGGGGAGCAAAGGAACTAAAGAGAATATTTTCAGAGAGGTATTATTGGACTAACAATAGATCTGAAAATCTACAAGATTAATTTGTATTAATGAACATATCATTTACTGTTTTAGTTTAACCATTGATTCAGAAAATCTCTTAACCGAGTGGGATTTAACCATCCTTATTGTATTGAGATACTCAAGAGTATCAAATTTTTTTCTTGTTGATGACAAAGTGAATGCTAGGTCAAAAGACAAACTGTTAGTTTTGAATCCTCTAACAAGGTTGCACTTAACAGTGTGTTTGTAACCTTTAACAGGGTTGGCTCTTCACGGAGCTCACTTTAGAAGAGTGAAAATTTTGGGTTACTGGTCCCAAGTGGTTTTTCCCTTAATAGGGTTTCCATGTTAAAAATCCATGTGTCAAATCTATATTTATTTTATTGCATTGATATTTTACTTTACACATTACTAAAAATGGATTGGTCGGTAAACACTAAATTTAATTACTGCTAGTCGGCAAAGGCTAGAAAAAGATAAATAATATATCTTATCAAGCAGTAAATATTTGATAAAGTTATTTAAGGCATTCATCTTGATGGACTGATAGATAACTAGAGGATATTATATGTGAGATATAAATGTTTGGTTGAGTTTTTGGAATTATTTTTAAGCCCACTGATTCACCCCCCCCCCCCCCCCCCCCCCCCCCCCCCCCCCCCCCCCCCCCCCNCACCCCCCCCAGACAAAAGACAAGAAGTGTTGAAGAAATCTATAGGCAAGGCTCAATGATCCAAGGAAGGAATGGTTGTGCTCTCATGGCCAAAGCGTTACAAGCAAGTGATCCAAAATCATATGAGGAAGCTAGATGGAATAAATAATGGGAGAAAGACATGAAAGAAGAATATAATGCATTGATGGAAAATAAAACTTGGGTACTTGTACCTCAACCTCAAGGTAAGAATGTTATTGGTTGCAAGTGGGTTTACAAGACAAAATTTAGATCAAATGGTGATATAGAAAAATTCACGGCTATATTGGTTGCTAAATGATTTAATCAAAAAGAGGGTGTTGAATATGATGAAACATTATCTCATGTCATTAAAATGAATACAATTAGAGTTATTTTATCTTTGGCTGCAAGTCTTGGGTGGCATGTTCATCAAATAGATGTAAAAAATGCTTTCTTAAATGGAGATTTATATGAAGAAATCTATATGGATCAACCTCCAGGTTTTATAGATCAAAAACATCCTAATCATGTTTGTAGATTAAAGAAGTCACTCTATGGACTTAAGCAAGCACCAAGAGCATAGAATGAGAAGATTGACAGGTATTTCCAGCTTCATGGGTTTAAAAAATGTAAATCAGATCCAAATCTTAATGTGAAGAAAGTGAAAAATGACATCATCATTGTTGAAGTTTATTTAGATGATTTACTCATAGTTGGACCAAATTTTGGTTTAATTAATGATTTGAAATCAGATCTCAAAGGGCCATTCAATATGAGTGATTTGGGTGAACTAACTTATTTTGTTGGCTTGCAAACTAGTAGGCTTCATGATCGCTTGTTCATCTCTCAAACAAAATATTCTTTGGATCTTTTAGAAAAAGTTAAAATGCTTGATTAGAAGCCAACCCCCACTTCTTTCTAATCCAGACTCAAGCTTACTAAGGAATGCACTTCCAAGAAAGAAGATCCTACTCTATATAGACAACTTGTTGGAAGCTTGGTTTATCTAAATCATTCTAGTCCAGACATTTGTTTTACAATCAATATGGTATCTTGATTTATACGGGAAGCCAAAGAAAGTCATTGGATGGCTGCCAAGAGGATTTTGCGATATGTTCATGGAATAATATATTGTGGCATACATTATAGTTGCAAGTCCCTAGTTTATTTGCTTGGCTTTACAGACTCAGACTGGGGTGGTGATATTGATGATAGAAAATCTTGTTGGAAAGTGATCCTTTTGATGATATGAATTAATTTTTGCTTGTCATTTATGGAAACATATCTGGCATATTGATCGATTGATTCGAAGTTAAGTTTTGATGATTCAGTTGTAAAATAAGCTAAGTATAGAAGTAGAAATACAGAGGTATTTTAGGTATCAAAGATTGAGATCGATTAGTTATGGTGAGAAAGTTTAGAGGAAGATACTATGGGGTATGTATGACCTAAATCTAAGATCGATTTGATTTTGGTGATGATTACAGAGAGTTAGAGAGATTTGAAGACACACGACAACAACAAAACATAGATACATAGCAGTTGAATTGTAGCGATGATTTGGGGAGTATGACGTGGAATCTTGGCTAGATAAGTTGGATTATGGTTGTGGATAATATATATTTTAATTATGTAAGATAACAAATATGTATTTAATATTTTCTTTATTAAATCTATTTTGTATTAAGAGCTGACTATGTAATATTTGGTCAAGAGAGCCGACTTGGTAAAGATAAAAATATATATATATGAAGAATTTTTATAGAGAAAAGATATGAGAAAATGTAAGAGTGATGGTTATGTAATACAAATAGGAGAGCAGAGGATGATAGAGATCATTGCATAGCTATGACTGGAACTATCTAAGCATTGAAGATGCTTGTTTTTCTCATTACTAAGAACACTTTATAACATAAGTATTATTGTAAGATATGTAAGCTTAGTTAGCCCCTAACAGGGTGTTGTATACCTTTAACAGGGTTATATTTCTATAAAAAGGAATTGTACTATGTAATATTGAGCTCCTAACAGGGCTCGGTCTTCTAACAGGGACATTATACTTTAGTGCATGCTTGTGGGTACCATCCCCACCGGGGTTTTCCCTTGGCCAGGGTTTCCTCAATAATAAATAATGGTGTTATGAGTTCTATTTTATTTTCTTATGTTCTGTTGATTAAAGTATGCTTATGGTTTATGTGGAATTGGTTTAAAGTTTATTTTAAGTGTGGTAATATTGATTCACCCCCTCTCAGTATTACTTAATCCTAACAATTGGTAACAGAGATTTTGTCCCTTGGAGAGAAAGCCTAACATCTTAAGGGAGACTGGAATGGATTCAGATAATTTTCAAGAGAACTTTGAAGCTGCACTTGAGGACCTTGATAAAGAAAAAGCAGAAAATGGTGACTTGAGATTTAAATTAAGGAGAGCTAAGGGATTCATCAAGAAACTGAAAGACCAGCTTGAAATTTCTAGAAATTAGAGAGAATACCTTGTGGTTCAGATATATGAAGATTCAGATAATGATAATTCAAATCAGATAAAGAAACTTGAACAAGAGAATGACACTTTGAAGCTTGAGAATGAAGAAATGGGTAAAGCGATTCAACAGGAAAAAGATGCTAAAACCAATATTCAAGAAGATTTAAAAAATGCAAATATTTTGATGGAGAAAATGAAGAATGAGGCTGACCACTACAAGAATAAGTATCTAGAATTGGAGAAATACAATCAGATCATAAAGGGTGAACTTGTTGAGACAAAGAAACACATTGAGATACTTCACATGAGCAGTGACTTGATCAATGAACAAAGAGACAAATAGAAACCTAAAGGAGATATGAATGGTATTGGCTTCAATGAAGCTGAATGTTCCAAGAATTAGGAAGAGAAACAAGATGAAAAGATTGATACAAAAAACCTACTCTTGAAGAACCTAAAGAGCATATCAGACCTTTTAGAGGTAGATGTTTTGGTTGTAACTGTTGAGGTTTAGAAATACCACCCCAACTCAGGCATTGGGGCTTTGACAGTACTCTATCCTAACAATGGAAACCTTCTCTAGCTGTGGGTAGATTATGATTGAGAAGGAGTCTCCAAATTCTAGACTGGTTCCTATCTAATTTGGGATATCATGTCCTGATTGAAAACTAAATTGGGAAAAGGGGGAAAGATTTTAAACTGAATGGGAAATGGGGTAATACACCAAAAAATTACTCTAGATCTATCAGGATTTTTCAAACCGGCATCCCCAACTACAAAATTATTGAGTTGCATTTATCATTCTCTACTCAAAATAAAGGTTGACTAGAATTCACTATTAGGGCTAAGACCACAAACAGTAAAAACTGACAACAAACTTACATATTATACAAAAAGGCCTGATTTTTTTATAACATAGGAAAGGAATCAGAAATAATTCACTTTACCAGATCACATAAAATATGAAACACTTAATGCAAAAAAGAAGAATAGGAATGGATCCAATACTCAAAAATTGATGTAATCAGAAAGCCTGCTCTTATTTCCTTCAAAAACCCGAAAATGTGGTTACAAAATGGTCTCCAAAACATCTAGGAACAAAAATTTCACTATATGCCTTCTCTCCAGAATCTGCAGCTCAATGGATACAAAATGCATAAAAAGGGTCTATGGGAACAAATAGTTCACTAAAAGAACCTTCTCTCCTGATTTTGAACCCCCTACATGAAGCAAAAGCCCAACTATATAGCCCATATGGCTCAATATTGAAAATGACATCTCCCTCCAAAAAGTCCCTCTCAAACAGAAGGATAACCCAAAATTAGAGGCCTAAGTGATGCCTACAAATTAGCCCCCCATCAAGCTCCTCAAAAATAGCACATCCCTTAATCTAAGGCACGATTAGTGCCTAAAATCTAGCCCCTAAAGGCCCATTATGAAAATGAGATACCCTATCATAGTTGGTAACTAAAGATTTTCATCTTTTTACATTGTGTTACCAACTTTATTACATAACATAACAGAAACTCATCCAAATTTAACCTAAAACCTAAAGCCGCTGCCATAACATGAAAAAACCCTAACTCCATGACATAAACCCAACACCATAGCCTCAAAAAACTCTAACCCATGGTCAACATGACCCATCAAAACACCTATCATGTTTTAAGTCATTCTGGGAAGGGTGTCGTGGCATTTGTATGAGTTGTCGGGCACTACAATTAATATGGAGATTAACTCCCTCTTTGTACTTCGATGGAATTCAAAGTCCATTCAATTTGGTAAAGGTATTGTGTTTTTCATTTTTGTATTTTGTTGTTTGGGAGAAGAATAAGGGCTTTTGAAAACCTTAGTTCACTGGTTGTGTCGCCATGCTGCTTCTTCTTGCGCTCGGAGTTCTCTGTGTTAGATTTTAGAGTTTCATGTTACTGGGCACTTGACTAGAAATGATTGTTGGGGTAGAGTTCTAAGGAACTCGGGCTCTACCTCTCAAACTGGAGTCAAACTCAGAGTTTTGGATGCCATGAATCATGGCACTATCATTGCATCTTTGCTCTCCACCACGGGTTCTATGCATATTTGAACTTTCTGTAACTTGAGTTCTCCCATGATATATGGCACTTTATCAGCCTCTCTCCACTGATCTTTGAGTCTACTACCACTTTATGGTGCTATCGTGGCACTCTAAACATAGAGATCTCAGGCTCTTCAACCACGGCCTCTCTGCATGAAAGCCACAGATAAGTCGCTCTTCTTGGGTTTTCCTTGTGATTGAACACCCACTATTTGAATAATGTTACTCTCTATTATTAATGTTCCTGTCATAATGTCGAATAGTAATAAAATGTGAACACCCACATGGCTTATCCTGCACATTTAGATGTAAACTTATTAAACATATGTAGGCTTGTTGTTTATTTTACTTGGAGATAAATGAGCTCCATTTTGTCTATTGTTTCTTTTCTTTCATGTCTTCTTTCTTAGAAAGATGATAAAATTTGCATGTCTTATTTTCCACATGCTTGAATACCCACTGTTAGTGGAGTCCATGATTGCTATTGATATTTGTACTTATCATTGAAATATATGCCAAAAATCTATTGCAATACATAGTTGAACTTGAACTATTCGAAAGGTGTATCCATTATGCTGATGAATCTAGGTTTTACCATTACTTTACTCTGTTGTCTATTGAGATAAACTCCATATTTTGTTGGTTTTGCTAAATGTTAAAACCATGGTTTTAAATGACTTAGCCACCATGTTTGAAGGTAATTGTAAATATATAGAGTCTATGATGTCATTATTGAACTAGAAACATTTTATTGCTTATATCTTCTCCTTGATTTATATCGTTATGTTGTCTTCACATTTACTCTAATGAGAACTCGGGCTCTCTCAAACAAGAATTTTACTTGTGAAATAGGGCCTGAACAATGAATATGCATACTTCCTCTTTCTATATATGCATAGCTGCATCACATATATGCATACTATTTATTTTTATATATGCACACCTGCATCATACGATTGATGTTTACCCTCCATTTTTCATAAAACACCCATTTTTATCTGCAAGTGATACCCTTGTAGCACTTTGTTCTGTAACAGCATCTTCCATTCATCCTGCATGATAATAGTACACATTTCACATCCATTTCTTCATATCTCTTCTTGTGCATCTGTATCAACCATATCCTCTTGTAATTCTCACAACCTTCTTATATGTAATGTCTTATGTGAAGTTTGAGCACAGGCTTGTGACACTCACTGCATTTCTTTTTTTATCTGCATTTAGTTACTTGTTCACCTATTGCACACACATCACTGATCAATCCTATTAGGTCAACAAACAACATGAGCCAATTAAAGTTTGTGGGTGATCATCATTCAGGATGACACTCATTCATGAATGTTGGTTGATTTATTTGTGTTTGTTAACTTAACAGGCTTATGTCATTCTGAAGAAATTTTTTCTCAGATTCAAGACCTAAATCCCTTTAATTCAGATTCTTCTACTTCTACAAACAACAATACTTTTGAAAATGCAGACTAATAACCATATGTAATGAAAAATTTCATAAGGATATGTCCCTTTGATATTCTTTATTTATTTGATGCTGAGGTATATATTGTTATTGCATTAATGTTATGGGTAAATATTCAGCTTTTGAAAACCTGATTGATGTATGTTGTTTTGTGGTTCATGTATTTCTTAGATCCAACTAGATCTAACATCTCTTTTCTCTTCTTGATACAGGACAGGACCCTAGACCTAATATGCAGAGCTGACTCAAGATGAACAGAAGATACTATGAAGACTGGACAGAGAAAGACAACCAGCATCAAATGCAGACACTCTACCTTACAAGGCAATGCATGGACCCCTACTCATGCTTCAGTCATGCTTTTCTCTTTGTTATTACCACTAAGTTTTGAATCCAAAAGATGTAACATGAAACCTATATGCATATTACATTCAGTTCGAATGCACAATGTAATGATCAATTAGAATTTTGAATTTTAAAACATGATCAATACTTAGAATACAATTTTCTGATAGTATGAATGCAATAGCAAGGTATTTTTACCATCTTTTGAATTAAAAATATGGAAAAGATGTATATTTATGCAATTTTTTGTATGTATGATTGTTAGATTGCAAATGTGCAAATTTAGGGTAACAGTAACAAGTTTGGAAACATGAATAGAGATTTCAAAGGTAATGCCCCTTTTTAAAAAAATTCTAGTTATTCTTTTAACTATAATGCATATGGGCACAAGAAATTAGAATGTGGGAAACTCAATCAATCTAGGTATAGACAAGACAATAGAGGAGAACCTACAATAAAATCTATATGTTAGAAATGCAATGACATTGGACACATTGTGAAGTATTGTAAGCTACAAGTAAATTAGGATAGATGACCTCCTATATGTTACAAATGCAACAATCTAGGACATATAGAAAAGTTTTGTAGGTATAATGGAGTAATCAATAGAAGAGTGCCACCTCCTATGAACACAAAGAAGAATGACAATGATACTGGTAAAGTATTGTAGAACTAAAGAGTAATTTTGATAATTGTTTCAAGAAAGTAGAAGATAACATTAGTGGTAAGTTATGGAAAATCAAAGAGACAAGTGAGATATTCATTCAGGGATAGACAATAGATGCTACTAGATCTTTGAATGACGATAACAAAGAAGAATCAACTTGAATGGTTGACTGTGGCCTTAGGGGGAGCATTCATGAAGATATCAAAATATATCCCACCCCAAATTTTGAGGAGTGAGCTCTAGCAATATTAGGTATGATATTGGCTGACATTATGGAACTTATATATAAGAGCACAACGTCAGATGATTCTTATATTATGATCGCGAGATTTATAACTTACTGCATACTTTTGGGTAATGTGAGTTTTTGACACTTAACATTGTATAAAGCACCTAATGGTTATCTATTTCCTTACCATTTGAAGAGCTATTGAGCAAGGGAAGCTAGTTACAATGAGAAAGTACTATGAAAGGTATGTGGAATTTGATAAGCTTAAGATTGAAGGTATTGTGATAAATCATTTACTTGTTTTCAAGAAAAATCTGTTAGAGATAGAGGGCAATGTACTTGAAGATTTGTATGGGAGATTGGAAATAAGAAAAATTTTAACACATATTGAAGATGAGACTATCAGAAATCAAGCAATCGATAACATGTTACCTATGATTTTTATGCAAGAGAGATAGAATATTCAATGAACTAAAACCATTATTGAGGACTAAGGCAAGGTTAGTAAAGATTATGGCAAGAAAATATTAAGAAGTTAATAAAGAGAATCAAAGATAATTGGATCAGATACTAATGAGTAATATTCCTGAGAAGGATTCACCTCCTAAGACTACAATGCCTACACCCTTAGGAATGGGAGATAATTCCAAATCAACTGAGGCAAGTGTTGAAAAAAGTGAAGATGATATGCAACCAGATTTCTATGTTTCTGGTGTGCCTGTGACCTATGACACTTGACAATTCTCATGATGAGAAGGATCCATTTGAAGGAAAAATTGACAGTACAGTGGCTGAGGATGAGGAACAGAAATAGGAAGAACACAAAGAGGAATAACATAAAGAAATGGAGCATAAAGATGAAGAAGCAAAATTTGAAGACAAAACCCAAATTGACACATCTTCTACCTTATTGTTGGAACTTAAAGAAAAACCTATTGATGTTGATGTCGATCGCATGGATGAGGATGAATTGGTGAGTCTAGCCTTCACCGTACTCACTAAATCAAAGGAGAGATCTGAGAAGAAAAGTGACAAGAAAACTAAGGTAATGTCTAGAGAAATTGATACCGTGAATAAATTTCTTCTAGTACCTATTGTTTTCCAAAGTAGAGATTACGTAGATAACTTGAAGTTAGCACTTGATGAGTTTTATGGTCACTATGAGACCCTAATGAAGATAGCAAAAGAAAAGGCAGAGAAGAGATACTTCAAGAAGAAACTGATGGAAGTTTTCCAGTCTATTTCATGGGACTTGGGTATTCTAAAATCTATTACAACAAAAGTAAAAAGTTGTGTTGCACATGGTAGGATACTATTCATTTATTTCTTGAACCCTATCAAACATGTTTAGAACATTGAATACATTATTGCTAAGGATAGGGAAACCTTGAACAATATGACGGACAGTTGTGAGACCTCCTCACAAACGGTAATAGAAATGGACAGAGAAGTAACAAGGATTTTGGATAAACTAAATGTATTGGATATAGAGAAAGGGAGATTCATGTCAAGATTTGGTTTTTTGAAAGTTGATCACTCCTAAACTATCAATTCTTGAAGTACACATATTATATATGGAGAAACTAATAGAACCACTGAAAAACTCTATGTCTACAGAGTTGAAAGTAGCAGAGACTTCATCATATGCACTGATTGGACTAATTCATGTTAGTCAGCTATTGATTGAATAATGGAGCATAGAAGTGAATATCTTGGAAGATTCTTTTCAAGATATTCTAAAAATGGTCATCAAGCACTAGTTATGGTGAGCGAGCTTAGAGGAAGGTACTATGGGGTATGTATGACCTACATCTAAGATTGATTTGATTTTGGTGATGATTATAGAGAGTTAGAGAGGTTTGAAGACAGGCGACAATAGCATAACAGAGATATAGAGTAGTTGAATTGTAGTGATGATTTGGGGAGTATGACGTGGACTCCTGGCAAGCTAAGTTGGATTATGGTTGTGGATAATCTATATTTTGATTATGTAAGAGTGTCGAATATGTATTTAGTATTTTGTTTATTAAATATATTTTGTATTGAGAGATGATTATGTAATATTTGGTTAAGAGAGCCGACTTGGTAAAGATAAAGATATATATGAAGACTTTTTGTAGAGTGAAGATATGAGAAAATGTAAGAGTGATGGTTGTGTAATATGAATAATAGAGCAGAGGATGACATAGATCATTGCAGAACTATGACTAGAACTATCTAAGCATTGAAGATGCTTATTTTTTTCATTACTGAGAACACTTTGTAACAGAAGTATTATTGTAAGAGTTGTAAGCTCAGTTGGCCCCTAACAGGGTGTTGTATACCTTTAACAGGGTTGTAATCCTCTAACAAGGAATTGTACAATGTAATATTGAACTCCTAATAGTGATAGGTCTCTTAACAGGGACATTATATTTTAGTGCAAGCTTGTGGGTATCATCCCCACCAAGGTTTTCCCTTGGCTAGGGTTTCCTCAACAACAAATAATGGTGTTATGATTTTTGTGTTGTTTTCTTATGTTCTGTTGATTACAATATGCTTATGGTTTATGTGGAATTGGTTTAAAGTTTATTTTAAGTGTTGTAATACTAATTCACCCCCCTCTTAGTATTACTTAATCCTAACAAATCTACTGGATGATATGTTTTTCAGCTTGGATAAAATCCAATTACATGGAGTAGCAAAAAACCAAGCAACTACATCACTATCTTCATATGAAGCAGAATATAGAGCAGAAAAGGAAGCAAGAAAAGAAGTAGTTTGGCTTTGACATCTTTTATGTGAGCTTGTATTTGAACAAAGTTCAACTACTACTTTGTATTGTGACAATCAAAGTGCTATACAAGTTGCAAGCAATCCTGATTTTCATGCTAAAACAAAGCACATTGAGATTGATGTTCACTATATCGGGGATCTTGTTCAAGAAAATATTGTTAATCTACAATTTTGTCAAAGTGAAGATCAAACAATATATATATTTACTAAGAGTATGCTTGAGGCTAAATTTATCAAGCTACGGAGTATGCTCGATATGATTGAGGTGAACACTAAGGGGGGATACTCATATAATGTTCCCTTCTCTTTTGTATTTTTTGTATTATTCTAACCAATCTTAAGGGAGAATGTTAAGGATTAATATTGTCTAAAAGAATCTAGAGAAGATGATTTATACAACCTTCCATTTAACATTCCAGATTAGATGTATAACATTCTAGGATATAGAATAATCTAGAAGAGGAGTTTCTAGATTTTGGTATTGCATGTATAAATATGTGTTGTGCACATGCAAGATTTGGGTTGTTAGAAGACATTTCAATGCTTGATGGGTTTAAGCAAGTTAGATTAAATACATTGTTGTTTATTAGTTGTGTATCTAAGTTTCTTGGCTCTGCTTTGCACTATTTTTTTTTCTAGATTAGAGCAATGCTACTTTATTTTTTATAGTTTTATGGCCTATTTTAATACTTTTGTAGTAAGGTTTCTGCCAAATCCATACCCTATAATAAAAATCAAAGAAGAATAAATTAATCCTAATTCATTTGGAGCATTTGACGGTTTATAAGATAAACAAAGAAAAATAGAGAAATGTAGAGAGAGAGAGAAAAAATCATAGTTGGTGCAATGTAGCCAATAGATTCTTTAAGTGCATCTGTAGAAGTTAAAGAATCCATGGATATCCAAAAAGTAAGATTAGAAATGCCAAAATCTGTAATGTATGAATTCATGTCATCTCCTAATAGAATATTGGTAGGCTTGAGGTGACAATGAATCACTTGAACAAAGCAATAATCGTGAAGATATGCCATTCCTTGTTCTATCTATGTTGCTATACTTATTTGATCACTCAAATTTAATCTGCATCTACCCCCTTCAGAAGGGTATAGCCATTTATTTAAACTTCCATTTGACATGAATGGAAAAATTAAGGCTTTAAAATCAAGGCTGGAGTAAGCTAAAATGATTCTAATTAAATTTTGATGTCAAACTCTCTTTAATGCATTGCATTCTCTACTGAAACTTTGGTGAGCATGTTCATTTTGCAACTTGAGAACTTTAACTACAATATTTGTATCATTCTTTAGAATCCATTTGTAAACTAACTCAAAAATGCCAATTCCTAAAATATTTTCATCGTTGAACCTGCCTGTTGCATCTACAAGTTCTTCATATGAATTTTTTGGAGGCCATACTTTGAGAGTAGGGGTATTGTAATGTTTGCATGATCTATAGGAAAATGCTACCAATAGAAGCAACATGATAAGAATTACAATGCCAACTACAACAAGAATTATTACCTTTTTGGAGATAGATGGGTGTGTGTGATTGGAATGAGAGCATGGCGGAAAGTTTACCCATCCACCACAAAGGCCAAGATTTCCCATAACTTCTGAGGAAACAAGTGTTGTGAAAGATCCTCCCTTTGGTACCTCTCAAGTTAATCTATTTGAAGAGACATTAAGATGCTTGAATATTTTCATATTTTGAGAGAAACTGGTATGTTACCTATCAAATTAATGTAGGAAAGATCTATGGATTGTATATTTTGAAGAACTTCCAATGTTGATGGGATTGGTCCCTCAAATACATTCCTAGAAAGGTTTAGATATTCTAACCCCTTGCAACTTTCCAATGCTTTGGGAATGCCACCAGATAAATTATTTTGAGAAACATAGCTAGGACCATAATAATTTTTCTCATTTCCAAAATAGAACCTTGCAATAAATTTTCAAAAACATTGAAATAGAATTGAAGATTATCAAGGCCTGCAACTTCAGGAGATATATTTTCTATTATTTTGTTGTTTTCCAACTTGACCTTTTCCAAAGTCCTGCATCTCCCTAAATTAGCATGTATTTTCCATGATAATTGATTGTGATGAAGAATAAGGTCTCTTAATTATGGGAGATTGCCAAGACTTTTTGGAATTTGTCCTAAAAGGATGTTCTCACTGAGTGACAACAATCCAAGCCTTTTTTATTTTCCAAAAGTTTCTAGAATTCTTCCCTGTAAATTGCTTTTATTCAGAACTAATCTTTGCAAGTTTCAAAGTGTACCAAGTGCAAATAGAATGGTTTCATTGAATCGGTTTGCATCTAGGTGTACTGTTGTAAAGTTTGTCAGATTGCCAATCTCATTTGGTATGTTTCTCCCAATTTCATTTAACTCCAATGCTATAAAAGAGAGTGAGCTCGAAAGGTGACCAATTGATGTGGGCAAGATGCCATCAAGATAATTTTGTGCCAAATCAACAACTTCAAAAGTGGATCAATTAGTTAACATTGTTAAAATAGACAAACCACTTCTTCCACTAACAATGTTATTTTGCCACAAAATTGACCATGTCAACTGCTGTAGTTTTCAAAATTATGGGGGCACTGTGCCACTCAATTGGTTTTCATTCAAATACAACACTTGTAGGTAAGTCCAATTGCCTACTGAGCTAGGTATTTCTCCAATGAGTTGGTTTCCCCACAAATATACTTCTTGCAACTCTGACAACCTTCCAAGATCCCATGGAATCAGGCCACTTAAGTGGTTGTTAAGTAGGCCTAACATTTGGAGATGAGTGCAATTTGAAAGGGCCACATGGATTGATCCTGTTATGTAGTTGTTGCCAAGATCAAGCCATTTGAGCTGACTAAGCTTACCCAATTATTTAGGAATACCACCTTGGAGATGATTTTTAGATAGGTCAAGGATGGTTAAAGAGGACATGTTTCCTAGGAAAGGTAAGATAATGTATGTCAAATTGTTTAATCCTAATCCTATGGTTTCTAAGTTTTAAACAAGACTAAGTTCAAAGGGAATGCTTCCAATTAAATTATTATACGACAACCAGAGCACTCTCAAGTGAAACAACATTACAAGGTGACATGGAATATGGCCCTCTAAGCTATTATTTCTAAGAGAAAGTACTCTAAGGAAGGAAAGATATCCCAGAAAGGGAGAGATCGGGCCAAATAATCTCATGCCTGTGAGGTTCAAGGAAACTTAACATTGTCAACGAGAAGAGAAGATAACACAAGTCCAATTGCAGAAGGTGTGATTGGGAGACCAATTGGACAAGGAATCAAATGGATCCAAAAGAAGAGAAGACTTGAAAGATTTTTTTAATAAAATTAAGTTCCATTATGTCTCAAATCTAGTGGATGGAATTCTACATATGGATTTAAAAGTTGTTAGAATAACTGAGAGGGGGGAGTGAATCAGTGGCCTAAAAAATAATTCCAAAAAGTCAACCAAACATTTATATCTCAAATATAATATCCTCTAGTTATCTTTCATTCCTTCAAGATGTATGCCTCAAATAACTTTATCAAATATAAACTGCTTGGTAAGATATATTTTTTTATCTTTTTCTAGCTTTTACCAAGTAGCAGCAATTAAACTTAGTGTTTACTGACCAATCTAGTTTTAATACTGTGTAAATCAAACTATAAATGCAATGAAATAAATACAAATTTGACACATGGATTTTTAACGTGGAAACCCTATTAAGGGAAAACCCACTTGGGACAGCAACCCAAAATTTTCACTCTTCTAAAGTGAGCTCGGTGAAGAGGCAACCCCATTAAAGGTTAAAAACACACTTTTAAGTGCGACCTTGTTAGAGGATTCAAAACTAACAGTTTGTCTTTTGTCCTAGAATTAACTATGCTATCAACAAAAAAACCTTTTGATACTCTTGAGTATCTCAATACATTAAGGATGGTTAAATCCCACTTGGTTAAGAGATTTTCTGAATCAATGGTTAAACTAAAACAGTAAATGATATGTTCAATAATACAACTTTAACTTATAGATTTTCAGATCTATTGTTAGTCCAATAATACCTCTCTAATCAATATGCTCTTCAATTTCTTCGCTCCCCTCTTTGTTCTATTCTGCTCGGTGAATGTTCTTACTTTTGTTGCTTGGTGTCTATAGAATTCTTGGCTCTATTCTTTAGCCTGTATGATCAGATCTGCATGAAGACTTCTATCTTCATCAGAATTATATTCATCATTCCTCTTCTTTCTTTGTAATGAATTCCTTGTCTCTTTATGTAGACATCATTAGCCACTCAGCCTCCTTGTCTTTCTTATTCTTGACATAGATTGCTTCTTGATCCACAAATCCTGCAATGCATTGCTTTAATCTTTAAAGCTTTGCTTGAGTTTTATTCCATAGATTTCTCCTTGAAAAATATGAATAAAACTAGCTTTAAATCTTCTTCTCATCCTTAGTTCTATTGGTCGATGAAAATAAAGAAATTAATCAATTAACTCTAAATATAGCTCTGCCAGCTAAGTAGTTTTGTCATTGTTTAACTCTAGTTGACTTCGATCATCAACTCTTAGTTTTCTCAATAACAATTTCTCGGGTACCACTTACTCGGGTACTACTGATCTAGGGTAACACTATCCTTTATTGTTGACTATCCATCGAGAAACACTATGAATTGCTCGAGGTTCATTGTTTTTGGGTAACCCTGTCACTCGGTGTATACCTTTACCGAAGACAAAAAATTTGTCTCTTTAGATCTTAAAGTCTATGACAATATGTGTATGACCAATCAGATTATATCAAGTTGACATCAATGACAATACAATACATTAACTGATTTAATGTCTTGCATTCACTTTTGCATCTCAATGATTATCAACTTATCATCTTCAAACATTTAATCAGTTATAATTCATCAATCTCTCCCTTTGGCATTGATGGCAACATAATATCAACTCAATATGAAATATGTCATAACTTACCAAACTTATTGTTCTATAACCAATTCAAATATCAGACTCTCGATAAGCTCTTCTATCTTAGATTTGATTCTTGCAGAGTGCTCTCCCTTTCTTCATTCCCTTCAATGGATAGGTGTAGCAATTCTTTCTTTTGATTATATCTCTCCCTTTCTTGTAGAATCTCTTCTCCCTTTTCTCGATGGATATGCAGTGTTAACTCTCTCCAATTCTCTCCCTTTGATGGATGGTTTACTTCATTGAATCTTTCTTTCTCTCTGTAGAATCATCTACTTTCTCTGATTTTTTCTCTCCCTTTGAATCATGTTTTCCTCTCTGATAGATTCTTTCTTTTCTCCCTTGTGTATTATTATGATAGATATTTCGTTGAATACTTCTCTCCCTTAGACAACAATGCCAAACAAAAATATATCATTGAATATCTCTCTCTATCAGCAATACAACCATGTAGTAGCAAACAATATCTCTGGTGTTCAGTGTAGATAAGTACCTTCATGTACTGATATGATGTTGCAATCCATATCTCATCTTGCATCAACATGATTGATCTTATTATAATGTGTAGGATGATGCTGCCTCCAAGTCATCTTAGTGACCATTAGACAAGGGTCAAACCCCTAGTCTTTTCCTCGGGCACTCAAATGTATCTTTTGGGAATTTCTTTTTGAGTATGTCAGCTAGTTGTTCTTTGGACTATACATATTCTAGTATCACATATTTTTCTTGTACGTGTTCACTCAAGTAATGATACTTAACAGCTATGTTCTTTGTCTTAGAATGCAATACATGGTTCTTTGAGATGTTTATAGCACTAGTATTATCACAATAGATAATTATTGGTTCAAGAATTTCTTCATTCATACCTTTTAGAAATTACTTGATCCATGCAATGTTAGAGCAATTTGCAGCAGTAGCCACATATTCTACTTCTGAAGTTGATTGAGATCTGCATCCTTGCTTTTTACTTATCCATGTGACAAGTCTGTCACCCATAAAGAATGCTCTCTAATTGTCTCTTTCTATAATCTATGTTTCCAACCCAATCAACATTGGTATAAACTTGTAGCTCAAATTTTCCTTCTTTATTATACCACAAACCATAGTCTTCAGTATTCTTTAGATATCTCAAAATTCTTTTAACAACAGTCATGTGTGATTCCTTAGGATTAGCAGAGAATCTTGCAACTATACCAACTACACATACTATATCTGGTCTAGTATGTACAACATACATTAGTTTTCCATTCATCAATCTGTATAAGGTTTGATTTACCTCAGTTATCTTGTCTCCCTTTGTCAATTTGCATCTGGTTGCCATAGGTGTTCCAACTGGTTTGGAGTCATCCATTTTGAATATATTCAGAACTTCTTTGATGTATTTGCATTGTGTGATGTAGATGCATTCATCCTGTTGTAGAATCTATAGACCAAGAAAAAATTTGATATCTCCAAACATTGACATCTCAAATTCTTTTCTCATTTCATCAACAAATGACTTGCATAACATATCATTACCTCCAAATATGATATCATCAATAAATATCTTAGCAATCAGAATCTTATCATCAATGTCTCCTTTCAAATACAGATTATTATTGCCACTTGCTCTGACAAATCGAATACTAATGATATAATAGTGAAGTATTTCATATCATGCTCTCAGTGCTTGTTTCAATCCATACAAGGATTTGTGTAGTCTACAAACAATGTTCCTCTTGTTAGGATCAACAAACCCTTCAGGTTGTTCAATGTATACCTCCTCTTCTAGTATTCCATTTAGAAATATAGATTTAACATCCATTTGGTATACTTTGAATCCTTTAAATGCAACATAAGCAAGTAGAATTATTACTCCTTCTAGTCTAGCAACAGGTGCAAAGGTTTCTCCATAGTCAATACCTTCTTCTTGTGCATACCCTTTGCATACCAGTCTTTCTTTGTTCCTTGTGACTTCTCCATTCTCATTCAATTTGTTTATGAATATATATTTGGTACCAATGACATTTTTGTCACTCGGTATAGGTACTAATGTCCATGTTTTATTCTTCTCAATTTTTTCAATCTCTTCATTCATTGCACGAGCCCATTCTTGATTGTAAAGTGTAGTATTAACAGATTTAGGCTTAAAATAACAAATCAAACATCTAGTGTTAAGTGACTTACTTCTTGTTCTCATTCCAGCTCTTTTGTCTCCAATGATTTGATCTTGTGAATGGTGTCTTTTGACATGTTTAGAAAGTACAAGTTAAGATCTTTGTTTATTATTCTGATCATCATTTTTACCTTCATCTTGCTCTTCATTGCTCAGTTTAACATTGTGAGCATTTTCCTAATTCTCAGTGTGTGCAGCATATTGCTTGGTTACTTTGTTATGTTGCTCGGTAGCATTACACTGTTGCTCGGGAGAAGTATCAGGTTCTTCAATGTAGACAAATCATTTGTAATCTTCTAGTTCCTTTCTTCTTTCCTCATCATTTTTCTCTTCAAATTCATCCACTTTAACACTTGCACTTTCAATTTTTTTGTTAGAAGATTTGTTAAGACATTTTTAAGCTTTTCTTTTGGTAGAATATCCTAGAAATATTCCTATTGAGGTTTATAATTACCACCCCAACTCAGGAATTAGGGCTTTGAAAGTACTCTATCCTAACAATGGAAACCTTCTCTAGCTGTGGGTGGACTATGATTGAGAAGGAGTCTCCGGATTCTAGGCTGGTTCCTATCTGATTTAGGATATCACCTCCTGATTGAAAACTAAATTGGGAAAAGGGAGAAAGATTTAAAACTAAATGGGAAATGGGGTGATACACCAAAACTTACTCTAGATCTATCATGATTTTTCAAACCAGCAGCCCCAACTACAAAATCACTGAGCTACATTTGTCATTCTCTACTCAACATAAAGGTTGACTAGAATTCACTATTAGGGTTAAGACAACAAACAGTAAAAACTGACAACAAAATTACATATTTTGCAAAAGGCCTAATTTTTTATAACATAGGAAAGGAATTGGAAATAATTCACTTTACCAGATCACATAAAATATGCAACACTTAATGCAAAAAAGAAGAATAGGATGGGATCCAATACTCGTAAATTGATGTAATCAGAAAGCCTGCTCTTATTTCCTTCAAAAACCTGAAAATGGATTACAAAATGGACTCCAAAAACATCTAGGAACAAGAAGTTCACTCTATTCTGTATATCCAAAATATCCAACGCAATAGATACAAAATGCATAAAGAAAGTCTACAGGAACAAATAGTTTATTGAAAGCACCTCCTCTCTAAATTATGCCCCCCTTAAGATGAAGTGAAAGGTTCACTATATAACCCATAAGACTAATCTAAAAAATGAGATCTCCCTCCAAAACTCTCTTCAAAACTGAAAGATAACCCTAAATTAAAGGCCAAAATGATGCCTACAAATCAGCCTCCAATCAAGCCCCTCAAAAATAGCACATCCCTAAATCTAAGGCATGATTAGTGCCTAAAATCTAGCTCCTAAAGGCCCATTTCAAAAATGAGATACCCCTAATGTTGGTATTTTAAAATATTTTCATCCCTTCTACATATTTACCAACTTTATCACATAATATATCAAAAGCCCATAAATATGTAACCCAAAACATACACCCCAACTATATTTGCATAAAACCTTTCCTCATACCATAAACCCAATACTATAACATAAATAATCCTAACTCCATAACCTAAACCCAATGCTACATAACACATCACCCTAACCACCATCGAAACTAATACCATAACCATGGTCAACATGACCAAAACTATGCAAAATCTCAACCCATCTCTCTGTCATGGCACTTTGGAGTACTGTCCTTACACTGTAGTTGCAAAGTATTAACTCCACTCTCATAGCGGACTCCAAATCTTATCAAAACCTGGAAAGGCACTATTGCATTTGATTTTTGTACTTTGCACCTTTGATGGAAAAGAAGTTAGGGTTTCATTGCGCCGCTATGTTGGTGATCTCTACACTCCTCTTCTACTAATCTAGAGCTGATCATTTGGTTACTTGAAGCTGGTATTGGAGTACACGCTCCAAGTAGTGCTTCACTATTTTAGCAAACAGAGAGCATGGGGTTTTGCTGGAGTCGACTCTCTATAGATTGGGCTTCAATAGTTGGCATTCGAGATAATCTAGAAATGGGTGTGTCATGCCATAAGAATGACATTCTGCTTTGGGTTTTCATACCATAAGAATGGCATTGTCCATGCACTCTTTAAGAACTCAGGATTTCTTGTATAGTCTCTATCGTAGTTTGCACTTGGCTTAAACTAGAGTAGAAATGCATGCCACAGAAGCACGAACTCGACCTCTCCTATAGTTTAAACTTGTAACTTGAAGATAAGTTACTCTTTGATCTCTTTTATCACTCTTTCTTTCCACTATACATGCTAACGATGATCTGGGTATTTGATTTCTTTTCCAGCATGATGATACTATCTTTTATTATTTGTATGCATTATTACTTGAGTTTTCATGCCAAAAAATGGCATTGTCCATGCATTTTGAAATAGAACTTGGGCACATCTGGAGTCAAACTTGATCTTTTTGTCTTTATTGGATGTCTACAATCTTTATCGATTGTAAGCTGTATTTTTATTCAAAAACATTGTCTTCTATTTGCCTATATCATTATGTTTGAACATGAGCCCATAATTGTTTGATGAATCTGGGCTCTCCACCATGTCTAAATTTTATTAAAAATATGTAGAGATGGTGGTGTCTTTGTTTAACAGGAAACACTTTGTTGTTGTAACCGATCTTATCCTTGACTTCTATCATTATGTTGTCTTCACATTTACTTTAATGAGAACTTGGGCTTTCTCAAACAAGCATGTTACTCATGAAACAGGGCCTGAATAATGAATATGCATACTTCCTCTTTCTATATATGCATAGTTGCATCATAGAACTGTTGTTTACCCTCTATTTTACATAAAACACTGCATTTAAACTTTAATAACCGCACTGTCATTACTGTTTATGTATAAAAAAACACAGCAACATCCTTTTTGACTTCCATTCTGATACACGCACTGCTTTTGAACATGCATCATATCTTCCTTCTGTAAGCATGGATCTTATTTCATTTTTCAATAATATACAATTTATTTTGATAATTTCATATGCATATAGTGTTGCCTCATTTTTATCTACAAGTGATACCCTCCCTTGTAGCACTTTTGTTCTATAACATCTTCCATTCATGCATAAATATGTCATTTTTAGTATAAAAAACAACAATGAATAATAACTCTATTGCTCTCTTCTATTGTTGATAAGGCATTGCATTTCCTCTTTTACCTCTGGCTTTGACACTCTCATTGATATCACTACAGTTTAGTCATTTTTCTTGCATATCAATGTTGAAATCTGCATACCATCACATCTCTTTCTTTCCTGCACATATGAACATCTAGCATTCTTTCATTCTTTGATAATGAATATTGTGAAGTTCGAGCACGGGATCGTGACACTCACTGCATCTTTCAAATATAGCAAAGGATTTCATAAAGATATGTTTTTTTGATGTTATTATTCTGCCAATGCAAATGCATACCTTTCTATGGCATTGATGTTATCAGTAAATATGTAGTTCAGGGATTTTGGCTGATGTATGGTGATTTTTAGTGAACTATGTATTGCTTAGATCCAATTGGATCTAACATATTTTCCACGATGATGATGCAGGAAAAAGGAACTGTTAGGGATTTTTCTTGTATGAATCACAGTATTTGAAATAACTACTTGAACACCATGCTTCCTAATACTGATTCAGGGACAAGAAAAGCCTAATTGCTAAGGACTGGATAAGGTCCTTCTTCATTTTCAAGCTCCACATATACTCAGGCAGGTTTTACCTTTTATGATAACTGTTTACATAGTATGTTATAATGTGGACACTGATTAGCTATGTATCTCTTATGAAACCAACTGATAAATTACCTTGCAACTGACCAAGCATAATCAAATACAAGATATAACCATATAAACCATGATCCTTAATATAGCAAAAACTAGTGATACAATGATTTTCATCCTTCTTCCTTTTATGTAGGAGGGATAACCTAATGATCCACTCTTCAAGGGATCAACAAACTGAAAAGTATCCTGCTGATACAAATCCTTATAAGTTCAGCTCATTT